>JABASD010001393.1:0-41228 GCA_019776165.1 Pogonognathellus flavescens
TCTCCATGTCAAGTTTCATTCGAATCGGCTTATGACACTTCTGGTGGTTTGCTTGTAAGTCCCTAACACAGCATTGGCTATAAATGTAGATAAAACTCCGTCTCTCTCTCTCATCATCATAATATTTCAAATCCTTCGTAAGCTTTACACAATCCGTGTTTCCGTTTATACTACTGACTTTTGAAATACAGTCTCCTTTTTCTCAGAAATTGTTGGCAGGTCGTATATGAAAATAGCTACGATAAGCAGTCGGGGTTTTCTTGTTGTAACTTATCACCACTACCTACTCAACTTCAGGTTCAGCTAAAAACATTCATGGGCCTTGTATACTTTCACAGGATAATACTCAAACTTATTTTGCATGAATTATTACCTTTGGGATTTCTTCCTTTTTCCCAAGTCTCTTATTTGTAAAATGTAAACCTTACCTTTTCATACTGGCACAATACTGCATGTGTAAAAGCCATCTGTATAGTGTGCTACACGTTTCCCTGCTTCAATCATATTCAATTCCTGATAAGCAAAAGTACACACTCACATTTTATTTCAAGTATTTTTAAATCCATGCACTTCCAGTCTAAATGAAGTAGCATATAAACTTGTTATACAAAAATACTTCCTCCTATAGCGATTCTATTCATAATTATAAGAAATCCTTCTTACACATGATAAACACAAATACCTACGATATGCTACACATCTTTTATTTAACTGCAGTAATAAACAATTTGTGGTTTGCTTGTTAAATAGAAATATGGTGGTCTCACTCGTCTAACTATTATACGTTTACCTATACACTAACTATACAATTTGCTATATAGTTATACGTACAAACAATATGATGGGAAAATCACGTACGCTCTATAAACTTCAACACATTTGCTACAATATTAGTCATGTACAGTCTTATAAGTACTTATTAGTGTTCATTATTTCATTCCATACTAATACTCTACTTAAGGTTGTTGTGTTGGTATACATTTTCAATGCAAGATTTACTGTCAGTTGTGGTCGCATTAAGTATATGTATGTATCTGCCTACAATATAAGAATGGATCATGTATTGAATCTATTGCATAATATTTAGACGAGAGACACTTTTACAGTAGGTACTTGTTTGTAGGTATTTGGAAGTGCTTTACCTATTTCTTATGCAAAAGTACTTTTTTACTATCGTATCATTACTTGCCATCAGAGTCGTAAAACTAATGAGACAAGTGTGAATGACTGGGATTAAAAGAAACAGAAAGAGCTTATAGACTCGTCGAGATGGCAAACCAGATGCACTGTGTAATGTATCTGTGTATATATGGGCATGAAACCCGCATTGCAAAAAATTTAATTTGCATCCTAAGTGCAATCGTAGGAGTTTATTGCTTCAAACAGCAAAACCACTTACTCCGTTTCTAATACAAGCAAAAGTGCTTTACATTTTGTGGACATTGACAGAGGAATAATATCAATATTATGCAGTTGCTTGTATTTGCATTTTGCATTGAGTCTATTATTATATAAACGATGATATTCCGACTAAATATATAGACATTCTTTGCTTCGTATGAAGTTAGTTGCCATTTCCAGAAACCAGTAAAGCAAGTAGTGAAATTCATGCACCTTTCAATATTCCCCGTTTGATTTGAGGAAAAATTATAATTTACAATTTGCAGATTCATTAGGTGTATCAAAAAATGTTAAGCTAAATAAATTTTTCATGATTGACAATACTCAGAAATTGTGTAAGTAATTAAAGAAAAAATAATTTTAATGGTACTTGAAAGGAAACTGACTAGTCTGAAAAGATTGAATTAAGGCAAATTTCTTTACTGTTTAGCTTTACACATAACAAAACACTCAATGACTTTACTTACTCTTAGATTCTAGCTTGGTGAATTCTGTAGTAGCTTACTTGTACTTACCTACGTTAACATTACCTTGAGATGACATGAAGGTGCAATGTGCTGGCAGTTTAGATTTGGTTTAAGATATGATACGGTGTATTCGAATATGACTAATATCATGCATACTTTCTAGTTGTATAGAGGTATATAGAAAATTATGGAAATGTTTTGCTTTGCTGTACCTAACTACAATCAGTCATACTCATGCAACAAACGCTGTACGTCGAAGTGAGTATAGTCGGAGACATTTATCAGATAGTAAAAGCAAGAAGGAAACTCGGTTTTACGTGGAGGTGGATGATCTGTGGTGTGTATCTAAATAAAGATGAAAAATGCGATGGTGCAGCAGGAGTAGGTAGTGATGCAGACTGATAAACACTTTTAGTGAGGTATGCATGGCTTATGGAGTCTGTCTGCCTTGCATTGTAGTCCAAATTGCAACCGTGCGAATTGTAAACGCAGAATATTGAAAAATGGTTGTGTACCTAGCAGAAATGGAAAAGTCGCATTTTTATTGCCGTCTTATCTGTCTGTTATAGAATATTATGGCAGTTGAAGAAACTAAACTGGTTTACAACCTTTAGCTAAGTGCACCGCTTTCCTCTTTCAGTCAGAAATATATAAAAATGGAACTGCATTACCTTGCCGTGTCTATAATTAATTCAATAAAAATTTACCTAATATTATTTCAGCGTAGTTGTGTATAGCTTATTTGTACTTATAGCGTGCTAAAAAATATTTGTAAGTTTCTACACACCACACACACCTACTATCTATACATCCTGTCTGTAGGGGTACCGGGACCGATGCCATTGATGAAAATGGTATGAATGGGAAAATGTATGAAACATAAAGAGTAATTACCATGAAAATCTGATCATCTATACACGTTTTTAAACTATTAAAACAAAACTGGACTATTTAATTTGTTAAACGCAGCATGATATTCAATTTATGAACATTTTTGTAGTTAAGATCACGAATAAGATCCACAAATGTTGAAAATGCGTTTCTGATGAACGTGTTGGAACTTAAAACACTTAGGTGTTATAAAATATCTTGTATTCCATATAGCTAGTATATTCTTATATTCTTACATAGAACAGACATTTCATGGATACAAATAGTGGGCAAGCTTATATTAGTAGATGCACACCTACATAGAAAGATAGTAATAAAAAATAATAATATTGACCCCACAAGTCACAAGAGTAGCGAATGATTTCATTGATGATCTAAATTGATGGCAGTCGTCACTTTCACAGGCGACTGTAACATTATGGACGTGGTCGTGATTGATATTTATCCCCATAATTTCTAAATGAAAGTCTTCAAGCCAAATCAGCTATCTATTAGTCATCACTTGATCTCATTTATTTTGTTATTGTCAACAGCTCTCTATAATATTATCTCTGTATTAAAGCTCGTTGTGAATTTTGTAATTCCATGAATCATCTCTTTCACGATAATGAACAGCTTATGAGATTTGGATCATTATTATTGTGATGGCATTACTATTCAGATTATAATACATATTATACCTACTACAAATATCAATGCAATGCTTTCTTGTCTTGTGACTTGTGAAACTTGCGATAATAATATGCTGGTTTATTGCTCAACCCACAAATTTCCAGTTAAGCTAACATTATGCATTACTAGGCAGATTTACTTCATAACATCAACATCAGGGCATCAAACGACTCCTCATCCCTTCGTCCTACTAATTTCTATGTTTGTAAGTCAGCAGATTCTTCTGGAGATATATGAAACTATATTTAATACGGTAAAACTGCGTTATATAACTATACATGGTATGTATTGTGTTTTTGAGTAATAGTTTTAAAAGATGAGGGCCAAGATTTATATAATATTATATCCATTAAAGGAGCATGCAGGCAAAACATAAGACTTCTGTGTGAGTGAGGCTGTAGGAGTAAATATACCTAGTAATAGTAAAATGGATATATAATTATTATGAGTAAACTATTATACCCTTACTTGAAAATGTGTTGGGGTGGTAGTACATAGAGGAAAACCTAAGCACGAGTGGGGTTGCTGTAACTTGACATTAAAATGACGTTTGCCTCAATGTATTTTAATTTGTGCGGATACAGAGAAAAGAGTGACACACAGGAGATGTAATAATAATAGTAGGATGATGAAAGAATGAATGAGTCACACTCACACGTTGTTACTCAGCCTGTACAGCAAAAAATGATGTCTTATAAATATTTATTTCGTTGTGTGGATGCTGTAAAGTAATACGGATTTATGTTGTATTAAAGGTGTTGTAGGGACTACACGTTAAGTTATGCTGTCATCTGTCATCTGTAGCTGCTTATTAGCAATGCACGAATATTAATTTACAATAATACACATGTCAACTTACTAATTAGACATGGAAGGCCGGCTAAAGTGTATCATTTACCAATCATTACATATAGTTAACTACTACTTATGTATGTTATCAAATATGTTTATAGATTCAGTTTCTAAATGTCAGTCATGTCATGTATTATCAGCATTAGTAAGTAAACAACAATTTGATACGTTATTTTCTATGCATGTACACAGAGAATATAAAGAGACAGAGTATAACGAAGAATTATGTGGAATACATTTTTGCAAAATATCATAAAGTCATCCATGCATGAATTTCGTACGCTTTGCACGCACTTTACATGTTAAGCAAATTGTAAAGGGTCCGGACTTGATAGGTATGTAAGAGCCAGAGAGTAAACTGAAACGTTGGGAAATGGCCAACGGAACAGAATAAAGAACAGTAAAAAGAGAAAAAACGTCAACTCTCCGGGATGCAAAGTGTTAGCCACCCGTATCCTCCCCGTATTTACATTGCATTTGCAATGCTAACCTCCTCTCCCTTATTTCTGTCCACTGTGTTGTGTTCTGTCAAATAATTCACCCTTTCGCTGAAGTGTCTTGTTTTTTGTATACGATTCCTATCTTCGACTCATGTACTGTGTGTGCGTGGTCGTACTCGTACTATACAAAAACTTGAGTTTTTGCAGTGCTCTTAATCCTCACATCCAGTCCAGTCGTCTTTTCCATGTATTCAAAAATGTGCAAATGCTAAAGGCAACTCTTGAGACTGTATAGGAACTTTGCCTTTCATCGTTCCGAATCCCCTCATACAAATTCAACAGCCAAACCTCCACATTACATTACCATACCCTCTGGAAGTTGCAAACTCATATCATATCACAAACACAGCGAACAATGTTACTTTATATTGCAACAATAACCAACAGTCATCACTGTGAGCAAAATTAGTTGCTTTTAGCCTGGTAGGGATAGCAGAAAATAATTTAAAATGACAAGACACTTTATAATAATGCTTAGGCATTTAGTGAGGCAATTAATTATTTTAAGAATAGTGTAAATGCATGTAACCTACCTAACTTACGTATATTTTATCGTATACCTATACACAACAAAACATCTCGTTCTTATAGATATTTCAAAATTTCATGTTAGATGACAACTACAATATATAATATTCTTAAAATATTCTCCCTTATATGTATAGTATACTTAATATACTTATAATATATGTACTGAATTATTATCCTGTGCCTATATTTGATGGTTTAGTATTATATGTACAGTGTAAGTATAGGTACCTAACTTACTATTTATGATACAGCGTCCCCGTCTAATTTTAAGCTCGTTACTGCCATTACTTTGTCACGTCATGACAATTAGCATGTAAAATGATTTTCTTTCACTAACACATTTTTGGTCCATATAAAATCTTTTACTTAACACAAGGAATATATTTTGTTCTGCTTATTGTATAGAAAGGACTGTATCTTATCACGTGTCCATAATGTGCTTAACCTTTAGACATGAATAGTAAGTAAAGGAAATGTGAGATACTAAAACTGTCGAACGGTTGAATAAGAATAACAATGATATAATAGCGCACTAGTTTTGGCACCTTTATTCTTGCTCTCTCTAAGAAATGTTCACAAAAGTCGAAGGCAGTTTGTTCGTTATTCCTCTATTGTTTGGCATTTCGTATTCGCATCTGTCGACGTAACCTTTCAGAGGGTCGTATGGTGGTGAGGCTTATAGTATATATAATATAACTACTATATGGTAAAATGCTTTATAGTTTAAATATGCTTGAACATTGTTGTCGAAATTCTTCGGTGTTATTCCACGATGACATATCCTCCTACACATAAAGTCTAAATGTATCCGTTGTTGGTTAAATTGAAGTGAATCTTGTCGCTTCCACAAAATTATCTTTTTCTTCACTCTTGGTTAGAAAAAACATCCATTAGATACACCTGGGCATTATAAGGCAATGAAACGCTAAATAAATGTGTAATGTAACGAACAACAGATCCAACAACGTATGAAGCAAGTTTGTACATTACAACAAAATTGTACATAGCCAGACCCCTACGAAAGCGTTTCGCTTCGCTACTTTTGTGCATATCCATTTATATCCAGGTAGGTAGACTTTTTACTTAAGCCTCGTATTCCTTCTGTTACTCTTTCATTGTTTGATCATGAACTTGACGATTGTAGCGCGGGTGAACCTAATTTGCATGCATATCATACGTAGTTAAAGTAATTCGCAAATTGTTCCTTTGAGCTATGGCTATGACTTTTATCTTACAAATAATATTAACATCCTTCTGACATCACACCACAGAGGATTATTACATTAATGAACTATACCATGGATAAAGCACCTATTATTTAAATACGGGGAATTATACACACAGCAGAGCATGCTTATTGTACATCGCCTTACTTGTATTTAACCTTTGTACCATTAAATGTATGAGTTTAGTATAAATATGAGGGTTAATCCCACATAAGTATACGTTTGGATATACGGTATCTAAATATTTACTTGCATGCAAACGAACCCATGTAACTCCTTAGGGAATCACATAGTAGAAGCTGTATACAACAACAACGTGGTATGGTGGAGGTGGTTTAAATCTACACTGAAGCTGTACAAACCGGCATCCTCGAGTTGAAAATGCCGGCCGGCATATTTTCCGTGGCTTGAGTCTAGTCGTGCTGCGCTTGAACATTTTTGCCCTTTCTTATTGCACAGATATACCTAATACCTAACTCTAGTACATACTTTCATAAAAATGCTGTACAATAAAACTCGCCTTTGCCTTTCAATGCACAATGAAACAGAAAATTCATATCATAACATCCGTCTCGATTCTAGTATATAGGTATAGCTTATATACAGAACTAATACTAGGACTATTGGAATCTTGAGATATAAGTTGGTTTACATATTTTGTATTTGTAGTATATAAAAGTATTACATGTATGTAGGTAACCGCATTATTTACTGACATCATAGAATGTATGTGCTGTATGTATACAATAGACAGATTTTTAAAGCTATACGAACGAACTAACCAGAATGTTCTTTTATGAGTAGAAATGGGTAAAGTACGGCTGTTTAGTTAAGTTTTAGCTTAAGGCGAGTATAAAACGTTGTGTTACTCACATCCAGAAATATTACTACACTGCATCTCTCTCTCTCTAGGTATACTCTGCTGCAGCAGTTGCTACTTCTTGGTATACTCCATAGAACATGTAGAAAATGTCTAAAAGCTCTGCAGTTCAAGTACATTGCCTTTGTATCCCACACGAATAATAAGAGTAGTGTGTTAGTTGTATCGCTAAATGTACTCGATGTATACATGACACTACTGCGACGGAAAGCCAAAACCAATTGCATGCATTACATGTACATGGGTAAGAAAGTCTGGATGCGGCTGCTGCTTTTGGTGTAGTCTACAGAATAAAGTGAGCTGTGTTTGCTGGCAGCTACACATAATGCACTGATGCAATGCCAATGCTCTTGCTGTGGTGGTGGTACAACAAAAGTTGAAGTATCTTCCTTCGTATCAAGAGCAAAAGGAGAAAAGGAATGAAATAGCGTAAGTCTGTAGAAGTTCAAGTCTGATTCAAGCAAAGGATGATGATGATGTGATACTGACTGCGTTTGCAGTGCAATGCTGCCATGCTTGTCTACAAAGATTTCGTTCTTCCTTCGTGTGATGGGTTGTTCAGATGACTCAAGAAAACGAAAACGCATTCCAGTCGTATTCTCAGTCCGATTTTAAAGAAAGTTATATATAGCGTGACCATGACAGTGTTCCTTAAACCCATTCCCAACTTCTGCTCTCAGTTCATTCTCGACTTTTCATGCAGATACTCCTACTACTACTACTACTACAAATTATGCACTACCTATAGCTGTAGCTGTATAGTCTATCTATAGCTGTACAGTCTATACTGGTAAATTCACACAAACACGTCAGGAAATATGTAGGTATATTTACCTGGTATACTTTTGCATGTGACCATTTAGGTACATTAGTAATATACCCATTCGTTCGTACAGCTACATAGAAAATTATTGGAAAAGACATAGCCCTGCTCTACTTCATGACCCATCTGTGCTTATTTCCCCAACATAAAATTTATACTGAGGAAAATCCTATTAAAATTCAATAAAAACTGATTGCATGTTCTGCAATGAATACAACTTCAGTGCAAAACAGTGACTAATCATAATATCTCTGCTCGTGTGTATAAAAACATTCAGATTATCTTATTTGCACATAGCTGGCTGGGAATTTAATATTCATCGCCATAATTATCTTTATACTGTATTGACTTTTCAACTTACTACTATAAAATCGTATATAGGTATATACATTTAGTATTCCCGAGATTTCATTCATCGTCTCATTAAATTATTATGCAAATCTCTTTTTGAGATTATATATTTGCGTATTCATCCATCCACCGACTCACTCATTTGAAATCCCACATTGGTTTGCATACATACTATACCTACTATACTAGTAGTCTGTTTATCTTCGAATTAAGTTGCACCACCAGAAAATATTTATTAGAAATATTTCCAGTTCTTGGTAATAATCTGTCCAGTTCGTGTAGAACCGCACCGTACCAGTTGAATTCAGCTTCCCACTATCTTTTCTGTGCATCCCACACGTTATCCTATACTATCCCTATATACTCAACACTAAAAACGACGGATTGACTTGACTTTAGCCTGTAGCATCATCCTTGCATAACATTAAGTGAAGAACAGAGACAGAGGGAGAGAGAGTGATCCTCCTACAGGAATATCCATTCTCTTCCACATCTGTTTGCCGTGGCATTCGAGTAAGTAGTAAAAGCCAAGCCTGTTTCTGCTTCTTTCTACAAGTGCAACTTTAACTCACATCATAAATACAACTAAACTCACACACATACACAGACAAGTTCATCTGCCTAATCTTTAGCAATCGCGTAAGTATATCTATTTCTCTATATATCCTTTTACACTAACTAGAATACTATGTAGGTGGTATATGTGTCGAAAGATAAATATATCTTGGAAACACAAAATACATGCACAGGGTATATAATGAATCTGTTTTAACTGTACACACACAACACAGGAGAGATATATGCAAAGCCCTTTTGATTTCTTCGTAGAGAGACAGCCATATTTACCCGGTTTGGGTTTTAAGAAGTTTCTGTCTCAGTCGCATTGCTATATTAACCTCTGTGTGACTTTTTTCTTCCAGAATCCATCGTCGTCGTCCATCCTGAAATTCTCGAAGTAATTACAATTTGTACAATTGCTACCACATTCCATTGGTTGATAATCGTGCATTGGCTCTAGTCCAACCTGACCATTAAAGCAACCACGAAACCATCTGAGTCTTCTTCTTCTACTGAAATCGCTCTATTTCGACTACTACTGGTGGAACTGCTAGAAGTGTACAATCCACATTAAATCTATTGGTTTTGTACTGCTGTGTAAGCCGGTGCTCTTTTCTACAGTGCGGTAGTCTCTCACAGTCCGTCTGTCGCGTCGCTTCTGAAACATTAAATTAAATTCATTGCGAAACACGTCGCAGTTTTTTTCTGCTTAAAAGTTTCGTCTCTCTGCCTATAATCGTTGTCGTTGTCGTCGACATTGTCCTGTTCTTATTCTCATCGTGAGTGGAAGGAGTCAACGGAGCCTGACGTCAAAATGCCTGGTGAGTTCAACATTAACTTAAGTTCAACTATCAACTCACATTCAGTTCTTCGCTGCAGTCTCCCTATCTCTTTACTCACGATTGTAATATATGCCAACCAAACCAACTTGAAATAAAATATAACTTACTGTACTACTTGTATTACTACTATATAGGTGCATACTATATACTACCTACTACTATAATATTATCACAAGTAGATATGTATATAGGTACCAAATGCACATAGGTACACGCTATAATAGAAAAAATAAATACATACAAGTACTTAAGCACACAAGTGATTTAAACACATATTTAGTTTTAGCTGGATAGTCCTATAGTGTAAATAAATATTGCAGAGAGATGTATTATATTATTATTATTATGAATCTGTATAGTCATATATATAGATCACATACAAGGCCGGGTTTATAGCATAATTCTATGTTTATAAATATAAACTAGGCGAAAATACATTAGTGCTTAAGGTTATAATTTAGCCGAGTCGGTGCATGAACTTTTTAGACTGCAAGTCCAAAGGACGTCGAAAGAAATCACTTCCAGTCCACCAAAAAGCTACATACTGCACATAATATATACACTGTACAGAGAGAGAGACAGAAAGAGACCAACACAGTTCAAGTCCAAGTCGAAAAAGACGACGACGACAACTACTTGGCTTTCATTGCGAATTTCGAATCGTAGAACTCTGTTCTTCGTGTGTTTCTTTGCGTTACGTTACACTACATTACATTCACAGCTTCTCGTCCCAAAATCTTTTTCATGCTCTGCCTTTTACCATCACAACTATTTCGGCGTTTGCAAGAAAGTTCTTCTATCTAGAGAGACTTGTTAGTGCCTATAAACATTTTCTGTGTCGACCTTCCTTTTACTTATGACAATATGATTGTAGTAATCCTACAAAGTATTTTCTATATTCAGATAATATTATTCATACATGTGCTGAGAAATGTAGTACGTGTATATAAGTAAAGTAGTTTTAGTAGTAGTAGTAGTAAGGATGTACTAGAGGATATCTACTAGCTACTACGTTCATAGATAAAAAATGTTTTGGCTTGACTTTGGTTCACTGTTGGCCAAATCTCGACTGAACTTTTTAAAAGCACGACGACGATGGCGATGCAGTCATAATTTAATCCGCGTGTATACATTGTACTACAGAAAATGGTTATTATATTATACTTCTTGTACTTGTAATAGAAATGCGGTCGATTGCTTTCTGAGAAATGTTTGACGTATTTTCTAAGGTTAGCCTAAGCTAAAGATATATAATATTTCATTGAACTAACTTTTGAAGCGTCTCCTTTTCAGTTAAGATGAATGTACCACACTACACAATGTGTATTTTGATTTGTGTGATTTGCGGCTACACTATCAGCAGTAGTTTAGTTCTGTGTGGAGTAGTTTACGTATGAATAGTCGTTCGGTTAGTGACTTATAAACTAAAGTCAACTTAAACACACGTTGAGTCTTCTTTGGTATTCTTATCTTTCAAATTGGGAGTGTCATTGATCGTGTCGTACTTGGACTTGTATGTGATACTTATATATTACTTATACTTGCATATATACTCTTTTACATTCACACAGATAGAGTCTGGTTTTATTCATGTACCTGCTTGTCATGTCTCTCGTTGTGTGTGTAATAATATAATAGTAGCACACAAGAGAACGTTTATTGCGGTTTTGCATTAAAGTTGACTCTGCACTAGTATTATCCAGTACGAATTGACTGCAGCATTCAAAAAGTCGTGTCTTCGTGTCTGTTTTCATTTAAAACAATTTTTTGCTTAATGTATTTGGAGTCTTCTTCGTGTATGGTTTACTTTCAGAGTAGATATCTTGGATTTACATGTAGGGTTAGACTTAGAGTATATAAATTCTCGTGCATGGATATAATATGTCTTAGAGGAGGATTGGAGAAATGATTATAATATGTGATAACGAGAAATGTACGCTATCAATGGGGTGTGCTATTTGTATTTATGCTAAAAAGAGAGACGAGACAGCTGCATGAAGCAATTTGATAGAAGAAGAACACACAACAGAACTTGCCCTGGTAGTGTGAAAGCAGATTTGTAATTTAAACCTATTTCATTAGGAGAGCTCCACCAGAGTCTGACACTATATGTGTCTCATTCGTGTTGCTTTTTAAAGGGCAATGAATGCATTTGGAAGTAAGAGAATGCTTTATGTAATCAGCTTGCACATTTAAACTACACAGAGAAGAAGCGCTGTGTAAATTCAATGTGTTTGACAGACTCATGTAGAAAGAACATCCCGCAGAGACAGAATTGCAATGTGCAATGTGCAAATGCACGAATTGTGTGGTGCTACGGTATTTAAAACACATAGAAAACTACATATAAAAATTGCACCAGGCTGTATACATGTATATGTTTGTAAGATCCACACACGATGATAAATGAACACATTATTTATTCCAAATGACAATATTTATTTGTCTGAAAGTGGAGCAATGAAAATAATGCTGTAGTAGAGGATAGACAAATAAAGTGCTCAATGCTCATGATTCGCGGTGTGATTTTCTAGGGTTGACATGGATAATTTACAACATAACGTTAATCGAATTGAAATAGTAATTGAAGAAGGCATACTTTTTCCAAGTTCGTAATTTACATGTGGGACACAATGGTGGTAGCTCTGGTAGCAGAGTTTGCTAGAAAACCGCAGTAGTATTATTAAGTATGAAATGGGAACTGCAGTTGTTCCACAACTGCATATAATTACATGGAACAAACCATACATATAGATTTACAGTACGATTACGATTAGTCATATAGTCGTGTGGTGTGCTATAGATATACACATACACAAATTACATCTACTACTAGTGGAATAACTGATTGTGAGAATAATAATTTCTATATGCATTATTTATACGAAAACGTTTTTCTATACTTCGTAAGTTGATTCTAGCTGTCTCTTTGTTTAAAAATGGTGAGAAGAAATTGCTGCCGGCATGAAGTGCATGTGCTATTTGATTAGTTCACCTATATCCCCACCGCACCTGTACTGCAGCAATTTCATATAGCTGTTTTATATAAATAAATGTTAGTAGAGAGCATATAAGTCTAAGAACGGGTACAATAGAACCAAATCAAGTTAATTATGTTGGCTTGATGAATCATCGTCAACTCATCCCACCATTATTCGCATTCTTCCCATAAAACGCCTACCTGGCTCTGCCTGAACTATTGTAAATTGCAAATGCATAGTTGGATGGTTGTAAACGAAGGAATGAATGCCGTCATGTGAAAAATGGCAAGTGTAATGTAATTGTGCTCTCGCATCGCTCTAAAACTAAAACTCCTTGTTAGTACATGGAATGGATGTGCATGCACAGTGCAATGTTTTATGTATATAGGTATTAGATAAGTAGATGCAGTTGTCTGTGTGCACTTACTAGGAATACCACAACTCTACTACTACCACTACTACTAGTACAGCTCGTAGTAAGTTTGTGAGTTGTTGTAAGTTATAGATAGATTAGATTTTGTAGGCGTGTATGTAATAATAAAGTATTTTCAATGGTATTTGCTATTAGGTATGTGCGTTGTGAAGCGAAGCTGCAAATAATTTTGCTGTGTACAAGAACTGCATCGAGAAGACTAAGATAATATAAGCCTGCAGCTGCAACACTGTCTTCTGCCTGTCTTCCCTTTACAATACACTCGTAAAAATTGAGTGCATTTTAAATATAGGGTGAATTCCTGAGGTTGTACATTCAATGAACTCCAGCAGACTCTGCTTTACAAGGATAAAATATAACGCTACAGTGTTGTCGAATAGATTTACCAGAGAATCCTCAAATCCATTTCTTGTAACGTTTTAGCCGCTAAAAACCTGTAGCAAAGAATTCCTTAGGTATGTGTAGCATCATGAAGATTTTCAATTTAAACAGTTTATAACCAAAATGCAAAAAGATTAAGATGCAAGTGTTGTAGCACTTACAATAGAAAAATGTTCGATTGCAGCAGTAGGCATAAATCATTGAAACACGAAAGACATTTTAAATTGGAGTATCTATACATAAATGATGGATTTTTCAAGAAGTACAGTATACTTATAGTAATTATCGAACATAAAAGGTCACAAGCAATTGATAAAAACAGTAAATAATATCTGTGAACTCGAAATAAATCTCTGTATACGTACACTGCACAAATTAAGTCGACTGCAACGCTATAAATTTTACAAAGCGACCTAAAAGGATCGATTTATTGAAGTTTTTTGTTAGGTTGTATTAGATTGTGCTAGTTCACAGTAGAAGGGAATACGTGTAATAGATAAATTGAACAAAGCGCCTAAGTAGAGTTGTTAAAGTAGTTTTGTTAATTAGTTGTAGTGGTTGTGCATAAAGGACTTTAGCAAATTCCAATTAATTGATATAATCTTTCACGTTTTGATGAATGATCAGCAGTAGCTCCATGTCAATGCAATTTTACAGCTGCTTAGAGTATTTGCACGAACAATACGCGAGAATCGAGTTCATTACATTTTACATTGTTGTAGTTGTATATGTGAGTGCATTTGTCTGGTTTTATTCGTTATAAACAAAGCAGACAGAGAGTGTACTATACATCACAAAATGGAATTGAATGGGATTCCATTCATTCCAGGCCAGGTCACTGTGACACTGCCTTTACATACCAACGTGGTATGTTCTCGTGGATGTAATAGCAGTATTTGTAGTAGAAATTGCAATGTAATCTTTTATGAAATCAGAGCACGTCTGTTTTCCAAATGTACTATCAATATCAACTACTAGCATTAGGCAACATAAAATCATATACATTGTAGGAATTGACGCTATCAAATGACTCACTCGTCGGATTTCAACCTACTTTACTTATTTCATTCGTCAGCTCTTTTCTATAGTACTCCCAGTTTATTTATTTATTCAGGAATTTGCTCATTCGAAATTTTCCTATACTCGAGATTCGACAGATCCACGTGTACCTCAGATAAGTACTACATGCAATAATTTAATGAAATCACAATGTTAGTTCTTGGAGATATAGAAAATTACTTTGGATTTTATATACAAGTGTTATGATTTCGTCATTTTTACTATTCGATTTGTAAATGATTTGGACATTGAAGGTTGAGGAGGATTGGATGACTCAACTGTGCCTCTATAGTTGATGTGAATCATAAGAGCGTGTCTTTATCTGTCAATCTGTACTTGTGGTGGCGAGAAAACAAGTTTAGCTTATCATTTACGATGTGATGATGACTGTAGTGGGGTGATGGGAATTTTGAGCATGATCAAGATGATGATGTGATATTCGTTGACTGTGAAATCTGGCGTTAATTGCATCTTGTAATTTAAAAGATGAGATTAAAGGCTAAATGTCTCTAAGAAAGACTGTAAGCAGAAGATGACTGATAGACAGATGTGAAAATGTAAACCACAACAGAATTCATGTAGGACAGGCTTCAAGCTGTAATGCAAGTAAGTAGGTAATCATTTTTCGCGAAATTATTTTCAGATACGTATTTGACTATGAAGATGAGAAAATACTCATGTGTATACGTAGTAGGTATCTGTTTTGTGTCTGTCTAGTTTCATTTCTTGATTGAATAAAAATGCCAAGAGCAATAACTAGGTACATTCATTTTGACAATAAAAATGCAAAGGTAGTTAGGAAAATAAACATTTAATTTTAACATAAAAATTATTGGGGACTAGAAAAAAATTATTAGGTAAATGTGCAGATAGTAGACATGTCTTCTTGTCCAATATTTAATTTGGTATACATGCTACTACTATAACACGTACAATAACAAGGAAATTACAAGTTTGCAATATTTTGCGTTTCATATTATCATAATAGGTAAGCAAGCAAACAATTTCATGTTGAAGTGAATGTTAATGTGGTAAGAGAGGCGTAAAAGATTTAGTTAAGCGCATTGCGTGAGAAAATTTTGTTAAAGGGATGGATTTCGAGGTAAATAGTTGCGAAG
The DNA here is from genome assembly GCA_019776165.1 of Pogonognathellus flavescens. Taxonomy (NCBI): domain Eukaryota; kingdom Metazoa; phylum Arthropoda; class Collembola; order Entomobryomorpha; family Tomoceridae; genus Pogonognathellus; species Pogonognathellus flavescens. The sequence continues at coordinate 15,967 of JABASD010001393.1, forward strand.
AGACAAAAAATGTTTGTTTCCTTCAGCCATGTCGTGAACTTGAACTGTATATTCTGTTCTCAGATGAAATCAAAGGTGTTTGCGTTTTTTCTATTGGTAATGAAGGAATTAAAGGAACCTTTCAGTTATACGGTGGGTGTTTCCTTCCAACCAGGTTGTAAATGCCTCTGCAAGGTAACGAAGAGTATATTCTTTCCGTAAATGAACCCTAAAATAATGTGTTCAAATGCAATTTGAGTAAATAAGAATGATGTCTTTGAAAAATCCATTGCCAGGCGAAGGGCGGATTGAGTTCACATATTGAAGGTTTAAAAGGATAGAGATATGTAAAAAACGTATGCACTAATAAATATCTTAAAAGTTTAACTTTACATTTATACTACTCATATAGAGATACACATGCACTGTAGTATAACAGTAAAAATTTGGAATTACTATTTGAAAATACGTAAAAGGTAGGTATTCAGGTATACAATAAAAGAATAATTAAAATACATCTATACAGAACCATTAAATAAATACTACACCATTTTCCAAACAAGCAGTTTAGGAACCTACAGTTAAGCAATTGTATCATTTTTATAATTTACCCACGTAGAATTTTAACTGACGTTTGTCCGTATTTTATGCACCTATATATATTTACAATGATATATACATGCCTATAGTTGCATTACTAATATGGAATTTACAAAGGTGTAAATATGAAGTAATATGGAAGTATATGGAAGTTTCACGTATTTATTTGTTTCTAGGATTTGTTCATACTCAAGACAATTTGGAGTACCAATTTTTCCCTGTGAAGGAGTTCCGTCATGTATTTTCGGTGAAAGCTCCGAATGATGCACATATCGCTTTAGCCCCAAGTGCTTCTTCTGAGTCAACCCCTTTAGTGGAGATCTTCCTGGGAGGCTGGGGCAACAAAAAATCTGCGATTCGGTTCAACAAGGAAAAACCTGATAAGGCTGAAGCGGAAACTCCGGATATTTGTGTTGGAGACACGGTTAAAACATTCGTGGTGGAATGGAACACAGCTGGAAGGATTGCAGTGTCTTACGAAGGAGCCACGGAGCCTTTTCTCCTTTGGAAGAATGACGAAGCTTTTTTCGTCATCAGTCATTTTGGAGTGAGGACCGCTTGGGGGGCTACTGGAGACTGGACAATTGATGGTAAGTTTTCCAGCACCAACAGATAAACGCAATGCCTACTTGAGAATCCATGTTCTGTCCATCTCTACTCAGAACATGAATACTATATGGCCATGAATAACATGAAATATTTTTCTTCTCTCACATTTCCAACTTTACAACAACGCATTTGCATTAACATATTCCTCATAGCTAAATACATGACGCCACGGGGATAAACTCGACAGAGAGGATTTTCAACACGTCGGCTTTTGCTGTACAAGGAATTACACTGTTTCTGTATACGAGACAGAGTGAGAGAAACGTTGTAGGCAGTTGTAGTGGTAGTGCATGGTCTGATAACAAAGAACAGTAAACTTTTTAGCTCTTAGGATCTGAATCTTCTCAAGATGAGATTAAAGATGAGCTTGTTCGTTTAAATGCCAGTACTACTACAAGGGGTACTTGTACGAGTCAATCTTAAATCTTAATGGACTGCACTCTCTTCTTACATTGTACCATGTATACCCACTACATTCTGACACAACACAAAAGCATTGCATTCTGCATCTCCATATTAGAATTTCCATTTCCCTTTTTCGATTTGTGCATCATTCATTCGTCGAACTCTTCTAGAGTCCACAGAGATGTGGTTTTGTTATAAGGATACCTTTACTTTAGATTATTATTGAATTTCGATGATCATCAGATATGCCACGCCACGTACACGTCACTTGAATTCATTTTCTTCTTCTCTGCGTTGGTTGCTGCCTATTTGTGTGGTAGTGTCATTGCAGTGCATCCGAAATGCTAATGTCTCATACCAACTAATAAACAATTCAATGCACTCTTCATCGATACGGCATGGCAGAAGCATTCAATTTTCGGTTGTGGTGTGGTATACAAAGTAAAGTTTAGGACGATTAATAATAAAAGGGTTTTGTGTGTTATAGGATCATGAATCCAATAATGCTGAAGTGTATTTATGTGCTGTAAACTTAAGTAAGCTATTATAAGCTTAGAGAATCTAATTAGCATAATGCATTACAGATATACATTCTACTACAACTGAAACTAAATCGTACAATAAATCAGAAGGAATGTGATGATTATACACGAACACCGTGAAATATTCCGTTGTGCAAATAATGTGGGATTTGAGTAAGGAATTTTCCTGGACTAGTATGAGACGCTTTTGAAGTTGTGGTAATAATTTATTGGGATAAGGACAAATTCCATTCCATATTTTGAAACTGTGTTGAATACAGTAACCCGATTGTGAATGAATTTATTCATTCTACTACTACTTACAGATATTCCACTGTAATATTTATGTTGGTGGTGTCTGTCCTTGAAAATAATGTCTGGATGAAAAAGTAGTGCAGTAAATTAACCAAACTCATTTAAGTTTCAAAGCTCTTGCATTCAAGTTGTTAGGATCTGAATCTGTATAGTGCGCTTTTAAATACATCCATAGAATGCAGGGCAAAAAATGTAACTCTCTGGTAATTGTATTTGCATATACGCAGTTAAGTTCATTACAAGTATGGCTAAGCTATTCTTCTTTTCACAATGATTAAATTTCTATGTGTAAAAGCGGCGACTGTATAATACTTTGTCCTTTCCCCTATCTTTATATATACAAGAGACGAATGACGACCCACTACCATGCTGGCTGTGTGTCCTTAGAAAAAGTTGCATGTATTTACATATTAAATATTTGCGTTGTAGTTATGTCACGGTTTTTTACTCTGTATTTTCTATTTACTTATTTACTACAGACATCGCGTTAAACACTCACGCTCTACCCTGCAGTAGTGTGTACATATTTACTGGAAAGTAGTTTTTACTATTAGCTTGCAATTAGCGTAAGCGCATTATAGTCAAGTAGTAAGGGAATGATAAAATTACAAGCAAATATACAAACACAAGACTGTGATGATGGTTTATTTAAATACTGTGGAAGTACATAAGTAAATGGTGGATTTACTAGCTAATAATAATGCATACAATACAAATACACTTTGCATAGACAATGTTTTTTCTGTGTGCATTGCCCATAGATCTTCAAGAGAACTCCACAGAAGTACATAGACTAGAAAAAATACGAATAATACGAAATAGTTGTGTATGGAAGTTGAAGTTGGATTATAAATGACTTGTATGGAAAATGACGTCTGTTTTATTTTGTTCTGTATGCAAAACCTTGTTTTGCTCCATAGAGTTCATTTGGATTGATTTACTTGGAGCCAGTGTGGCGTTCTGTGCTAATTGACTATTAAGCTTAATATTTGCTTTTTAAACTATTCAAGTACATCTGTATAAACTACGAATGCAGAAATATAATGGCATTGTACTGCACATACACTTTTAGATAGATCGTTGCATTCAAAATTGATTAATTGATTTATAACCCTTATTAAATTTTTTTACAACATAGAAGAGGTTGTGCCATATCGCATAGAATGGTAACTTTGTGGTTTAGCATCATTAATTAATTGAACACACTGATTTTACGCTTTAGGTACTTAAATTCTAGAAATTAGTTTGTAATGATGTCTGCGTCTCTGGTAGTGACACAATTTAAGAACAGCTTTGACTTTATAGCTCTAGACTATAGCTCTAAAGAGAAACGCATCTACATTTTTATGCAACTTATGTAGCGGCAGTTTTATTTGATGATGGAATACAAAAATCGCAAGGAAGGGTTGGAATTGTATGGCATGTGTGTGTGTGTGTGTGTGTTATAGAACACGTGCTGTTTTTTAATGGTCTTTATGGAAGGGTCTCATAAAATTATCCCGTCTTGAAATTAAAATTTGTGAATTATTAATTCCTCGCTTACAATTAGTGTAGTAGTAACGTGTAATGTCATTGACTAACTTAAGCCACTGTCCTATGAACCATGCCGATTTTAAGTAGCTGTATAAATTCGACAGAGTCTAAATGTAGAATAATCATTAAAAGTTTTTATGGGATTCTCATGTGCAAATCCTACACAAAGCTTTAATGGCCCAGTACAACCTACTGTTGAATATGTAGCAAAATGATTCGCATTCGTGCAGATTTCATTTGTGTAGCCGTACTATATAACATGTATTCTGTATACTTCCAAGTAATTTACTTTACAAACGGTGCACCATGCAATTAAAGATTGTACCTGACTGTTTAGACTTTATATCATGGAAAGTCTGCTGGATTTTTCCATTGTCAACGCAGAAAGTGTTAATAAAATCTTTTGCCATTTGAGCACATACTACTATGTACATAATTTACATACGTAGATGTATACCATGCTAAGTTTTTAAACTATTTACCATGTAGTATATACAGGGCTATAAATTTCTATGGAATAAATTGTGTGTGATTCAAATACTAACGGTGGACATTAAAGTTTTAGTGATTCAATGCTCCCCAGCTTATTATCTGCAGAGACACACAGTAGTTTTGTAGTATATTGCACTACATCGTTTCTTTTCTCAGCAACATCAATTTATCGTAAAGTCAGGAGCTGGGGAAGTAGTCGCAGGAGTAGGAGAATCTCGTCTGGCCAAGTGAAATTAGTTAGTATGTAAATTTGAAGTAGTAAATGCTACACGAGGAATTTATATTAGTCATTTGATAATGCCATGCTCTACCTTGCCCTGCCTTTTGTACATAAATGAGTTTTTTGTATTGTACGATTTACAGGAGGTAAAGACATCCATACGGAAGATAGCATGGAGTACACATTCTTGCCCGTGAGTGGTGGCAGCCTTGATTTGGAGGTGAGAGCACGAAATGATGCCCACATTGCATTGACTTCTGGCCCGGCCGATGAACTTCCCATTTATGAAATCTTCTTGGGCGGATGGGGCAACAAAAAAGTACATTTTTATTTTTTACTATTCAAACATTCTACTCCTATTACCTTAACTTACTATTATGGTCACCCATGATGTAATAACCTCATTTTTAACAAATTCCCTGCATCTTATTAGTAACACCCGTCTTCGTATAAATTCCCTTTTAAGTTGAACAATGCAGAAATATACTCAGCCAACGACCAAGAGCAAGAGCACATTAAATCTGAACATTTATTCCTAAAAAGCAAAAAATAAGCTATGTAAGAAATTTGCAACGGTATTTCTGTTGCATTTATAGTGCAATATAGATTCAGCCAAGTTACATATTTTTAGTAACGTAACATAAATGTGTAAATAACTGAATTGACACAATTTCAGTGTGCCATTCGTCGTAACAGGGAGAAGCCTGATGTTGCTGAAGCTGAAGTTGAGAATGCTGTCAATGGAGAAGAATTGAAAAAATTCTCTGTCACCTGGAACTACGCTGGAATCAGAGTAAGTCTTTGCTTTGCACGTAGTTGCAGCTCTTCTATCTGCATTTTTAATATCAATTAATATAAATATATGTGTAGGAAAACTACGAGCAGCCTTGTATCCTAATCAGCTTTTAAAACGATTCTAAGAGGGTCATTCCATGTCAACGATATAATATGTGCATATATAATAATCTCATTGAATCTAATAAGCGAATTTGGGCTGGGTTGAGAAAGTTCATTTAGGTAGTGGAAAAGCAGCAGGAGATGTGAAGATTGCATTATAAACATAATAATAAGTCATATTATTTGTGTCCTGCCATTAGGCTTCGTTGGCTTCCATTTTGCCATGCCCCGCCAAGTAATACTGTAGTAAACTCTGTCAAAGGGCCGGGCGACTATCTGTAGTTGAACAAGAAAACAATGGAGAGAAGAACATAAGTGCAAGACTCATGCAGAGTTATGAGTTTTAGGCATTGCATAATAATACCAAGTTAAAACAGTCATTGCGCGTTCTTCTTGCATATTCCTTGCATGCATCATCCTTTTTATTGTGCACTGCACTGTAAATGCTATATAATGCACTTTACTGCATATTGGATCCCTTCATGTACATTTCTCAACGCTAATGCCTATAGGGAATGTGCTCATATAAGATAAATAAATTTAAAAGCTATAGAAGAATAACCGCACACACAGATTCGCTAATAAAATCGTTTCTGGTTTCCTATTGCTCCTTGACTAGTAAATGGATAATAATTATTATGATTGTATAATAAAACATCGCTTATGGAAGAGAAGAACAAATTACCAGAGCCAATAAGGTGTACAAACTAGAGAATTGAGTTTAAGCGCACGAGACCTGGACACGTACTTCGGTTTACTCGTTATTTCTTAAAGACATGCCTTCTCTTGCAAAAAGATTATCGTTCAGATGTTGAGGAGGAATTTAATGGGAACAGAAAATTGCAATTCTTTAATCTGGGTAATAGACAACCACCCCTTTGGGTTATGAATATTTTATTGAATAATAATAAGATGCACATCCACACGGCATGATTTTGTCTGGGTGAGAATTATTCGTGAGAAAAGTTTTTCCATGCATGCGATACACATCGCTTTTAATGTAAATGACTCAGTGAACATTATTGCTAAAGTGCTCATATGAAAAGTTCTTCTGAAGGTCTCAATTAGGAAGCGTCTGATTTATCGATATTGTTCTATTACTTTGAACTTGCACTGTGTAATATGATAATTTCGATAATGCTGTACCTGTACGCGGACTCAATAATATACCATCTGTATATGTGTGGTACTTTGTAAAAGTAGAACTGTACAAACGGTTTTTGGATGCGACTCAAAAGATGCACATTGAATTTTTATTCAGAGTTTCAGGTCGACAATTGAATTGCAATGAGCTATAGAGAGGAAAGCTGTCAACGGTTATTCTTACGTTGTTTATTACTGAAGTTACCCTTTTACTCTTTCAGAGTTCACTGCATTTGGGAGTAATATTTTATCTCAGTCAGTATGTAGTTATTAAAAGTTAAAAGTTTGAAACAGTTAACTGAATAAAGCATTCAGGTAGAAGATGCAGTTAGAAGGAAGACTTGAAATTCTACTTGTGCAGTACATTATTAATAATTTTAGACAAGACAATGCACACGTACACAGATACATGACGCATAATTTTCTAAGAATTCGCAAATTATTTTAAATCGCATGTTATCTCGGTATAAAACTTGAACAGAGGAATAAAATATAGTCGTCAGTCCCTCGTGGGTGCAAAGATAGATTAACAACACATACACTTTATAATGGCCATAGTGCATACGGCACAAAAGAGAACAAGTGTGTCAGTCAGTCAGAGATTGTTTGAAATGTTAATAAGACACAGGTTTTAATGTTTGCATGAAAGAAAGGCAAGATGAATAGAATCTGTAGATTTTATTAGAATAATAGGAATAGTAGACATGGACGGAGGGAATACTAATAGTACAAGGTTGCAAAGAGACAAGCCCATGATGGTATATGCCTGCATGAAAAAGCTAACGAAGAAAAATGGCTAATCAACCAATTTAAACAATGTGCTGAGTCCTTGTTAGCAAACAGAGACGATCTTATCATTTGGCCTTTGGATTTGAACATTTTTTAACTTTATTATTTACAGGTAAGCCGAGACGGAGCAGACTCACCATTCCTCAATTGGTCGAACCCAGAACCTAGTACCGTCACTCATTTTGGCATTAGAACTGGCCACGGAGCAACTGGCTACTGGCGTATTGACGGTAAGTTTTTAACCCAAACACAAATAACCAGAATTTAAGTGAATCTCACTTGAAAAGTGCGAATATCTATTAAAATCACGATTTCGAGTTTTATGCTGCGCTTCAGACGGAGAAATAAGCCCCAGGCTGTCTCTCTTACCAAAAGTGTGTTTTTTATCCGAAGACTTTGACTGATTTTCTACGTCTTGGATTGAAAGACATGTCGTAGTAGAGTTGTGCACAGAAACACTTCACCAGTTTCTGTACTTGGATGGTTTGAGTGAGAGATGCAGTTGATGAACAACATAATGCGTTAATATTAATGTCTGCTGTATAAGCATGGCTGTGTCTCCTACCTGTTCACAGGGATTCTTATGGAAAATGTAAATTTATCTTCGTGTGAGACTCCTTACTTGTGGTTTGGCATTGTTTTTACATGTGTCAGTAGTAGGAGCATGTTGGTGTTAAAGCATCAGCAGTTGTTGAAGGGAATGAAAAATGAGAATTTATTGGGAAATGATCCAGCATGACGAAAGGGACAACATTTTTAATTTTCCGTGTTGTCAGTGTCGGAATATTTAATTCAGCAAGGTAGAATTACAATTCAGGCTTCCATGTACTTGTCAATGTGATCGTGTAAACTCTCCGCATATATAGAAATGACTCATTACTTGTACAACTCAGACATTAACATCGCAAAGTGTACACTCATCATTTTATATTGACAAATCAGGACCGTCCCTATATAATTAAAGCTTATGCGCATTTGCATAAACACAAAAATACAATTGGATTGCCTATACTCATATCAGCATAAATAACACAGGTAATAAATTTATAAAAAGATACGACTAATAATGAATATGTAATTACCTGCTTAGCTAAGGTACTAATTTCATATTCACTCGTTCATTCAGGAAGTGACTAGTCAAATTACAAACAAGAATGATAGATTTTACCTGCGATATCTAGATTTTTCCAGTGCAGACGCAATGGATGAAACGCAATCCCCGTGTAAATTATGTCAAAAATCCGTGCAGCTATGTCATCCGCATTAAAAACGCTGTATCATAATATTCATATAGGAAAAGCTGAGCATTCATTGCTATTGTTCATGCAGAACTGTAGTACATACATATAGCTTGTACTGTAAACGATATGTGTTACACGTGCTGATTTTGTGTATGAAAATAAAGGGAGAGAATGAGGAATAAGCAAAGCAGAGCAAAAGCAGAAAGGTCCTCCGTCAATGTCAAGTTTATAGAGAGAAACGAGAAGTCGCATTGCACAGCCAGGTACAAATCAACCAGACAGAAAAGTTCACGTAGGCATCTTTAATGTGTCTGCGGTTCTTGCCTTATAAATTACACTGACGAACTGCCCTGTAGGCTTTAGGCGATGAAAATTGATATTTTACTGCCACTACTCTGCTACAACCGAAATGTATTACAAAAATTATGGTTCTAATCATGTGGAAGTGCTATTCAATTTATATTGAATGCGGAATTACTATTGCCAATAGCTTATGGATTAACCATTCCTTTCCGGCTTAACTTATTTGCTTAAGGTACTCTGCTAATATTATAGTAGCCAAAAAACTTACTTAAAGTCAGCTCGATTCGGTACCATTTTCCTCCACTGTGCCTCCACGGCTAAAAAGCATGCCATACTATGTTATTTTATTAAAATGCCATGTATATCGGAAATAAGTCTGTCTGAGAAAGTTATAGAGAGTCACTGCGTCTATAGGGTAAAGGAACGGATTCGATGTACAAATGACCGCAACTACGGCAAAACATGTTTTAGTAGCTTAAAACATGCATGAATTCTCGGCTAATCGTATCAGTATTCATATTCAGTGCTATAAGTGGAAATGGGTCGGACACAACGGATTTTGTGCCAGTGTACATCGTGGTACTTTTACCGAAATATATTTTTATTGTCGTGTCTTTTCTTTGTGTCTACGTACCTTGTGTCCTAACATCAATGCAAACTTACTCACTCGAAAAATTCATTGTTACATACAGTGCTAGGAGAATGGATTTAGTGGTTTGGTTGTATATACACAAAAGTAGGAGAAAAAGATATGCAGTAATCTGAGTCTGAGTAGTAATAGTGGCGGAAAATGAATACCTTAAGGCTGATGCGCAATTGGCTACTTTTTATAGAGATATAAATAACTGCTTATACACAGCGATTAGCTTCTATACACCGAATACCTGTTATAAATATAAATTTACGTGCAGCATAGCCAATCCTTTGGTTTTATGTGACTAACTACTGTACAATGGCCGTGGAAACATAAACTTATATTGTATCTAGCATTATAATAGCAATTAAACTATGCCACTGTGTTCTGTCACATTAAATTAAATTCTACTTTGTCATTTTTCTATTTACGAGTAAATGTACGTATGTGACTTGTCCACATAACATCACAGGTGTGTTTTTCATCCCATGATTAAGTAGGCAGAAGTAGCAATCTGACTAATGCACCCAAAAAGTATATCCACCTTTGTTACTTATAAATGTTAATGTCATCATGTGAGCCCGGGTTGTATACCACTACGTATATCTCTCCTATGTATCCCTCCCATCCATAAACTATGCAAATTCTAATGAAATACAAATGCAACTACTCCTCTTGTAGGTAGATTTAAGTATTAGTGTGATATTAGTATTTCTAGTAAACACCTACACAGTACAATGCATGCGATATGCACACCAACACCACTTACTCCTATAATAGTAGACCTGAGATAGTCTGACACGACGTACTGTGTGTTATCAGCCTAGTCGTGGTTTGCATTCGTGATGAATTGCATTGTGTTTGTATTACTCATACTTTACTCTAAACATAAACACACATTTATGTAAAGGATACTTGTTTGTACACAGACGAGTTTTTATAATGAACCCGGCGCGGAATGAAATGAGCAAGCTTACTTACTTACTTGGGATAAGTTACAGACTCTCGTCATTGTGTATCGTATTGTTTTACACGGACGTAAATAATAAATATAAATACGTAGTAGTACGTAAAGTAAGATCGGAAAAGGTATGTGTTACGTGTACTCTGTGGATGAATGTGTTGGTGTTGTTGGTGTGGTAGTAGTAGAATTGTATAGTAAAATAGTAATGTAGTAGTAAGTTAATAATGAATGGTGGTGTGTCTGTGTCTGAGTTGTGGCGTACATAAGAAGAGAAGAATAGAAGTCACAGAGCATCGCTTCGTTCGTTGGTGTAGGTAGAAAAGCACAGAACTCTGCAGAAGAGAGATGAGAACGTAAGGTACAAGTTTGACATAGCTCTAGAAGTAAAGCTGCATGTATTTGTATAGGGATGGGACTATGTGGAAGACCAGGGCTGCTTGGTATGTGCTGAATAAAATTTTATGCTTGTAATGCCTGAGAGTATAAGGGAATGGTGAGGTATCAAGTATCTGCATTCTATTGTATCAGATTCTACTATGTGTATTTGTAAGGTATATACTGGTAGAAGTTCCTAGGATTGTATAGCTGACTGTTATTGTGAGTTGTGTGTGAGTAAGTGAACTGGTAAGTGAAGGACTTCCCCTTAGTTGGTGAGGTAGTAGGAATTGTATAGGAATAGTAAGTTAGTGTGAGCGATCTGAGTGATCTCCCCGAAAGAAGTTTTTATAAGCAGGCCAACAAGCCAACAGCAATCGACGTTAATAAAAGTAGCCGAGCGTTGGGGTGCAGAGCCCAGTTCTACGATTCACTTCCATAAGGGTTAATGTTCTAGTGTCAGTTTTGTCAGTCGTTCTCGAGTTCGTGTCCGTTTCATTCCATTCCTGTTCATTCCGCAGACAACAAATACATTCTACTTGCAACATGTCCAACGAAGCCGGAGAAGAGGAAGTCAAGAGTAATAATAAGAATCTTTTCTCACAAAATTCCTTACCTACTACATACTTAAAAATTTTCGGTTTCTCCGGTTGTACTAGTTCCGATTTGTTTTATGCAGACAAATTGTGTGGTTTCAGTTTGGGTTTTACCACACTGAAATAAATTTTTGGTGTCTCAGTTTTGATTTTTGCATGAGGAGGAAATTGTTGGAAAAGTCAAAGAAGGGATGATTTGGAAATCGTTATTGTTGGATTTGTGTTTCTGGAAGTTCTAATTTTAATTTAATGATTAATTGAAGGTGTGGAAGGAACCGTTGAGGAAGTTCCAGCACCGGAAGTCGACGCCGAAGCCGCTCCCGCAGAAAGTACTAACGAAGTGACGGAAGAGGGTGAGAAGGAAAAACAGACTGTGCCAACTGTGGATGGAGTCTCCTGGGTTGAAGCGACTGGAGGAGCCGTACCGGATGGAGGACTTGTTGGTGGAAACGACGGGGAAGATATGTATGTTGTTCGAGCAGAACATGAAGGTGCAACCATTCCTGGAAAATTGTTGCCTGGTCATGCAACCGCCTATCTTCCATGGGGAGGTGCAGAACACGCTAAGGAAACTTACGAGGTAAATTCTCCCGAAAATCTTCTCAATCTTTCCCAAGGCGCATCTTCTTACTCTCTTTACACCCTAAAACTCCGAAAGAGCAGTACTAGGTCTTCGTTTAGAAACTAAAAAGTCATAAGAGAAATACTGCGGCAGAGACACCACGCGTGCTCATACGAGGAAGAATATTTACACTTACCATAGTAAACTCACAATCTTGCAGCTAGTTAATGCTGTAGAAAGTTGGCAAAAAATCAGAGAACATCCCAAGATTGATTTCACATTCCACAATTTACAGCGAGAGACTATTTAGTAGCGTCATCATCATAAATCATAATTCATTCTACTTTATTACAACTTTTCCTCCGGAAAAGTGGACACATTCTTATGTAAAGCTGGTTGAAAGCAATTAGTCATCCAAATAATGTGTAACTCTATACGTGCTTACCATACACACTCGTTTCCACTTTCGTCTCGTCGTCTCATTTCCATTCTGTATGGATTCAAAGAGAATTTCCGCATACATAGTATGGACATGGCACGTAGTAATCCTGTCGCATGAAGATGATGGAGTGTAAATGTAAACATTCCGTACACAATGTGTAGGGAAATCCAATGACAATTTTATACGCAGTTGGTAATTCTAGTAATAATAATGTGTAGTTCAGTGCGTTAGGATTAAAGCGATTATGGTACATCTGATATGATACGTACTACATGGAGCATACGGAAAAGTTTCGTTGATATGGTCCAGTATCCTGTTAGAAGGATAAATTGACTAGTAGGACCACCATGTATTAAGAGCAGATGAAGTCTGATGTGGCATATGATATGGCGGAGGAGAAATAATGATTTCCCTTTTGGATTCTTATAATAAAAGTTAGTTGCTACTTACCCTTCTACTCTCTGGGAATAGATTATTGGTATAAAAGAGTGGAACGCACAATTAGGTGTATAGGACATGTAGTACAACTGTAAAGTCCACCCTTCCCCTCTGCAACATTAATTGAGAGTCGTGAGCTGATATATTGTAGTAAATCCACCCTGTAATTTAAAAAGAAATTTTTATGGGCTATGATTATTTGTATAGAGACAGAAGAGAGAGAGTAGGACTGACAGACGGGACAGTCATCATACTAGTTAGACACACAAATTTGACGTTGAATAGTTGAATGTTGTAACTCCTTAGTTGTTTTCCTTGTGATTGTGTCTGTATGAGCTGTCCGCAGGTTTTTCTTCTATTTGTTGACTAGTAGACACTTTTAACTCGCACACATAATGCTCGCCTGTCGAAATTAATTATGTTTTATTTTTACACTGTACTTACACACACTAATCGTTCTTTTACGCAGTAATCAAGAATTGCACTGTGTGTAATTACTCCTCATGTAAAAAGCAACAGCATTCATCATATTTTAAGCAGCATAAACAAAATTACTTTATTTTAAGCCTGTAGAATCTCAAAAACTGCAATGTTTTCATTTTTAACTTGATAAGAGTACAAGAATGTACTTCAACAGTTTTAAGTCGCCATAGAATACAAAGGAAACTTCTGGAATCTTGTTTTGCTACTATAACTGTGATGATTATGTGATGTGACATTTTCTTAGGTATAAATATTATGGCTGAGCTAAAATTTTGCGGTGTTTGTCGTAAATTGCATAGCGTGGCATCATTAATAGTCTTAGCGCTGTTATTGCTGTTTCTTAACCAGACGTTAATTTATTTGTTGTGTAGGAGCAACAAAGACCACAGAGAGAACTCGATGTACTTACACAGCTAAAGAGTGTAAAGCTATAGAAAAGGACATGACATTAAAATTGTCTCAGATTGTATTTTTGTGTCACTCCATATATTTTGTTGAAAGAGGATTTTTCCGCTCGGTTAACACTGTGATGACGATAAGATCAAACAATTCTTTTATTACGTAACTTGGTCTTCTTAACTCGGACGTGATGTGTCACTGAATATAAGTACAGAGATAATCCCGATAGAAATGTAATAACGTTTGCTTTTGCCATATATCCTTGTAAATAAGTTTCTTTGTGCAGTTTTATTGCTTTTGCTAGGAAAGCCTAGGACAGTGTAGTTGGAATACTCAAGCGAAGAAGACAAAAAGACAATATCGAGTGAAAGGCTCATAAAGGAAGCTTTGAATGTTTCTTATTGCTCTGGTAAAGCTATACCTGCCTGTTACATGCAGAGTATGTATTAGTAGGTTGGAAATCTCAGAGGGACAATTTCCCGTTACGGTAATGGAGCTTAAATGTATATCCAGCTAAAAAGAAATGGTTCATGATGCGACTAAAGTAAGTATACTTACTGTCAGGTCTTTTGAATATGCCTGTGTGTGTATGGTATCCTCTGGAACAATGTGTAGGTTCATTTATGTCTTTATATTCATTGAAGCAGCAGTAGGCATTCATAATATCCTTCCTTTATCAGTTTGCGTATTCCGGATTCTCTTGTTTATTCATTCAAGCAAGAAAATTGGCAATGTACACAAAGATTCGTTTTTTATGAATTTTTACTGTCTCTATTCCATATATCCATTTCCTTATTCTGTTCTTGTGCTATGACACCCTTTTCTGGAATGTTGTATAGTTTATTCGGCAAGTGCCCTTGTTTACTATTGATTTTTGTGGTATGACGGAGTAAACATGTTTTTCATACATGATAATTGTGTTTTTGTAGGTTTTGGTCATCCCTGCTGACGCTGTGAGTTGGGTAGCCGCCAGTGGAGACGCCGTTCCAGAAAATGCAATTCCAGCAGGAGTGTCACTAGAAGGAGAGACACTTTACGTTGGACGAACCACTCATGAAGGTGCCCTGACAGTTGGAAAAGTTCATCCAAGCCATGGATCCCTGTACATCTCTTACGGTGGAAACGAAATCGGATATCCCGACTATGAAGTCCTCGTGAAGAACTAAACTCTAAAGTTGTTCTATGGGGAACTCATACTCACGTTTAGAATGAAATGATATACATACACCTATTATACACAGAGAATAACATAACAGCTACATTATACTGCTTATATTAAGATATACATTAGACTAGTTCATTTATATAGGTAAATAAACGTAATAATTATCATAAGCATGATGTTATTAGATATTACGGTGAAATATTTTCGGTTCCGTTCTATGTAAACAATCTGTGTCATTTTTGTTGTCTCTCTGCTGATTTTATGTGACTTTTGTTGCTTTCTCTCAGTGGTGCAACTTCATTGGCACGATGATAAATAGGAATTGATGGGAAATATCCAGCCGTTTAATTTACGGTCTCTCCTTAAAGGAATTCTAAGAATGAAAAAGACTCTTTTCCTATATAAATATAATATTATTACATATTATGCTTTACATTTATTTACGAACACTATACTATACTACCTGTTTGTAGTAACTTACCGAATATAATGCTATAGGAGATTTATTTCTTCGTAAACATGTTACGATTATTTGATGCAAACATTTCAGAAAGCAATTACAATTTACCATCAGCGCAGGTTTTTCGGATCAAGTAAAAAAATGACAGAAACATGAACGAGTAAGTGTAAATCGCTTACTAGCCTGGTCTTCAAGAAAGAGCTTCAGTCTGAATTAAAAATACATAGATAAATACGAATAGGAAATGTTATAGTAAACTTATATTATATAGGGGCTATATACATTGTAATCAGTAATGGATGCTATTTACTCAAGCTTTTTTGGGCAGGAGATATAATTCTACTATATCTAAGTAGCTTTAATACTACTACTATATAAATATACTACATATAACAGAGTCACTCTCTCAAATCTTGGATTTGCTAATAAGAACGAAATTCGACAACGAAATTCAATTCTTCCTGTCATGACGAGCAAACTTAAAAAAATTTATGTGTAATTTGTGTCAAAATTCGGATTTCAATATTAATTTCTACTTTGTTGTTACCAATTTGTAAGAATTATGAATAGATTAGCACATGGGATTAAGTTTACTGTTTGTAAGTGTCCTGAGTTTATATACGCTGCTAGTAATTGAGTCAGTTTTTAAAATGTAGCTTTAAATTGCTTGTTCTTGTTACCAACTTACCTTTAATGTGTTATGTTATAATGTATGTAGAGTATAGCTATACTTAAGAACTTCTTTTAGTAAATAAGCATAAACCCACAGTTTAACATTTATTGGATTTTAGGGATGCAATAATTATTAAGATTTGAGTTAATGGTTTATATGTTTACTAAAACATAGTTGGAGGCACGAATCTCTCTAAATAAGGCATGTGTGGTTCAATTATTATTCGACTCGTTTAGGAACTTCACCGTTTCTGGATAAGTGGAATAAATATGACAGAACTTATAGAATACTTCCATGCTGGTCTAAAAACAACTGTTAGAATCCTCATTTGCAATTGATTTCTAAATTGAATAAACATTTGTGGTAATTTGGAAAAACTCCTCTTTTTCAACTGGATTTATTTATTTAATAACTTTTACTATCATAGTCTCACTCTAAGTTACATTACAGATGCGTAGTTTCATTTGATTGACTTTTATTGTCATATACGCTCACAATTTTTTTACATGAACATTTAACACCATTGGTCTACTTTACAGATGAAGTGTCATAATTAGGGTAATACAATACTTTAATACTAGCACATGTACAAGGTCAAATTTAAAAGCCAAAAATACTGGTAACTTGAGCATAAAACACCAGAACAAATATCTCTACCTCTACTATTACAATATCAATACATTCGTATAAATTTTACTCACATAACAGGAAAATATTATAGCTATACATATATTATGTATACAAATACAAATTTTAATCAATAATTCTCACTCATAACGACACGAAATTGTGTAAATAATTAAAGCCCTTTGAATTTGCATAGATGAAATTTACTACTACAGCTGTACAGGCTTTGTATATTATGCAGTATAAATATTTACAGCATTTTCTGTTACTAGAAAAGAAAAGGGAAATCTAATGACCTAATTCTATACAAACTACACCTTGAATTATGTAGCTTGGTATTATTTTTTGGAACACAGTTCAATTCACAAAGTAATTCGATATAAACATTTAAATCGATACATCGATTTTTTATACTTAAAACATGTCAAGCATACAAGATGAGACAATACATAGTAAAACACGCGTAGAAATTCCTTTACTGCGTAAAATAACAATGACGTAATTGAATAATGACCTTTTTTAGTTACTCTATAAGTAGGATATTTTTAATACACCATGTTTATTATTATACAATCGATGACCTGTATCTTGTAGGCCGTTTTATGTAAATGTTCACATCGAATTACGTTTACAGTCACAATTTTTTACATGTACAATTTGTACATTATTAACAACAGCGATGAGGGACTCTACTATGTAAAGCGTAAAAGCCAAAATAGTAGTCTTCATCGCATTATTTTGTATTGTCAGCAGCGTTTTCAGTTAAACTGGAAAAATCACATTAGTATTTATATTACATGAACTTCACCTAAATATTTACACTCACCTTATACACACTCCGCTCACATCTGATGCCTACAGATAATCTAGTCATTTTATGTTTGCAATGTCAAAGCACCTCTGTGACTTGATTCAGTTTCTAAGTGTGTTACATACATCTAGTAATTTAGATTGTATTTTTCATATAGACTTGTTATAGGACAACGATGACACGAGAAAATACTATTTCTAACATCAAGATTTTTCAAAAGGTTTTTTCAGGAACACTATTTTGGCTGAAGAATTACATTTTATTGTCTTCTCGTACTAGCAGATGAGACTATAGGAATATTTCATTGGCAT
This sequence comes from Pogonognathellus flavescens, assembly GCA_019776165.1. Classification (NCBI taxonomy): domain Eukaryota; kingdom Metazoa; phylum Arthropoda; class Collembola; order Entomobryomorpha; family Tomoceridae; genus Pogonognathellus; species Pogonognathellus flavescens. Next base: position 33,954 of record JABASD010001393.1, read on the forward strand.
CCTTAAACTTGTGTTTCAACAACAAAACAATAAAATAACGAATCTGTGTACAATTTTTGCATTCATTCTTTCGTCAACTGGAAATCGAAACACTGAGTGTAATATACGAACAATATTATGTAACAATAACAAAACATCTCTTCATAATTCAACGATTAATTTAAACGTAATAATATCATATTGTCAAAATTGACATGGATGAGTCGCCATTTCTTCTAGTATGTTTTATTTAATTGTATTTACATTGCGTCCTTCCATGTCTTACTAAAACGAATTGATTGCATGTATATAAGTGCGTACTGTTATAACATTGGATTGATCTAATTTCATACTTGTACAATTCTACATAAATTATTGTCTACAGGGTAATCTATCATGTCTACGACATTTTACATTTTGACATCACAAAAAGCATCTTAGGTGAACTTAATTTTTATTAATTGCTATAAAGACTCATATTTACAGACTTTTACCATATAAAACAATTTAGACTTATAAAAAATAGGCAAACCGACTATTGCTACACATTTTATACGAACTTCATACAAGAGAGCCAATCCTACCGGTGAAAGTTACGCTTACTTACAGGTATACGTAGGATATAAGTAGAAGATGGGTTATGGTTATATTTTTATATCTTTATATTCTATATTATATCCACAGAAATGTCTCAGGAAGAAAAATGGAGTTCCTGGAACTGACTGAAAGTCAATTTTTTTACTTGTCAGATATTTTATTACTATATCTTGTAACTCTACTACAATCTTTATAATTATGATGAATGAAAGCATTAGTTTAGTTTTACTTTTAGTAGTAGTAGCTACCTTCTCATTTTTCATTCTCTCTACTACTGATAACGTACTACTATATAGACTATCTATATAACATTACGTAATACTAAAAGGTAATTTTTATATAAATACACGTAATTTTGTAATAAGCTTCTTCGTTTCATCATCTACCAACTGTTATAGGTCATATATAGATTGTGTTTTACTTCTGTGTGTAGGTCTACTAGAGATATATGAAATTCTTTTAAAATTGCATTTTCTTTTAGAGCATCTTTTTATTATCTAACCAGCACGTTCTTTTATTACTCTTTTTGGATTTCGTATGTATATTGGCACTATATTGCATATAGGTAATCGTATTAGGTCTATCTGTAGGTATCTTTTGTATTGTCAGATTTACGTTGGGTCCACGAACCTTTGTGTGTCCTAGTCCTATCTATGTGCAGTTTTATAGATAAGTGCTCAGGTATTTCCGTTCCGTCCTGCTATACATTACACTAATACTTTTGTGCAGTTTCTCTGTGTGTGTGCGTAGTATGTGCGGTGCAATTTGTTGTTTTTTATATACCTATATTGGTGTAGTTAGTGCAAGTGCTCGTATATGAATATAATACATGTGCGATGGGGTGCAGTGCAATTTTAGTATCTATTTACAGTTCTTTGATAGAGAATTGTTGTCTCTTGTGTGAACCTACATAGTGCTGTGTGCGAATTTCATTACAGACTATAAATCATTTCGTGCTTTCACTTGTGTCACATAATACAAGAATGAGATGCTTTGCTTGTGAATACTGGCTGTGGGATTTAACTACACTCTCTGAATACATTCCATTCACTATAGTATACTCAAGAACACATTTAAACTGCAACTAAAATTGCATGCTTGCAAACACAAAGAAATAATAAATCCTTCCAATTACCAACCAAATGGATTCTGTCGGGAAAGTAAACTTTCCTAAATGAATCCATTGTCGCATGCATTTCATGCTATGGCTTTTTCCCTGAATTAGTTTCCAGTTTTATGGCACAACGTGCCCCTGTACAAAATGAGTTGTGAGAAAAAGTAAAAAAAAATATGCTTTATAAACCTGAAAGTTTCTTTTGACATTTTTCAAAGTAAAAAATCAATTTGGGTGAAGTAAAATTGTATTGAGCAAGTAAATCGAATTGAAATGGAAAGATCGTTTGTGCAAGATTGGTTTATGTATGTGCATAATGTATTTATGGAATGAATCTGTGGGTTGAATGAATAATACGTAGTAAAACACAACTATTCTGAACAAAACTTGAGAAACATGGGATTTGAGTTGAGAAGAATATAATATAAAGTGTGTGCAGAGATATATACGTAAAGTGGATTAGTAAGTGGAGGGCGAGTCGCCAACTCTCTTTGGTTGCTGGGAGTAGTAATAGTAAGTGATTCATAATATCTGTAGCTGCACATAAAATTACCCTCACTTACATTAATAACATAAACTACATTCAGACATGGACTTTTGGCTCAAGATTCGATTTCAGAGTTTTCCGATAAATTCAGGGTGCATAGTTTAAACAACCAAATCTTGTGCACCCGACGACCCTTGCCATATTGCCCATGCATTGCTTTCCTCATTCCTCTAGTAAACTATTTTGAACTAAGAGTCCTCTGAACGAACATTCCATTCCACATAAAACAATGCAAAACAAGTTTCCTCATTTCATTTCAAAGCAAATGGCCCAGCAGCTCTTTGTGCAGTCTTATCTTCAATTGTATTACGTACAGCATTGGCTCACGCTCACCTTTCACCGAAACGCTCTCGCCCAAATTCTCATCACTTAAACTGTAATAGCATTTCTCTGATTTATAATCTCTGTAATGGAAGAATGAAGTGCTCATGTTCTCCTACTAATTTCATTTACCTTTCTCTCTCTCTCTGTACCATTTGCGTGTGTAACTAACGCTATAGTACATGATTTGGTTTCCTATGTAAACTTATTCGTGTGCAGTTAGTATTCATAAATACTACTATGTGTGTAATAACCTTATATACTGTTAATAATTATATTCAGATGACAGACAAGGAGAAAGATGAAGAACCTTATCACATTCAATCAGATCTGTGTAATGTGTCAGACATTCACTTTGTGAGTGTCTCTCTGCCTAGACACCTCTAAACGCAGCAAACCTTATTTTACTAATTAATTTTCATTCCACAAGGTTATAACTAACCTAAGTATGTACATTTAGTTTAATTAACAATTACATTTTCATTTCAACTCTCACAATAACTCATGATTACGTATTGTCCGTCGTATTCTTCATTCCTCCTGTAATTAGCCCTTACGTAAATTTTCTAACTCGTATATTATAGATTCTTTCATTAGTATACGATCCAGATCATAACTCTGGTGTGTGACGATTTACGACGGTAAATTCGATGAAGGAATCACGTAATTCTTCACGGATATATATCTGTAGGTCAATTTTCCCTTGGGTGGTACATACACTGTGGTATTGTATATATAGGTACTTTAGGTACCAGGATATATCAGTAATTATACAGTACATATATCATATCAGTTACCGACTCTCTCTCTCTCTGATTCTGTCGTCCTTGCTGTGGTTATTAAAATTACCAGAATTGTGAGTGGCAGGGTAGGCGGGTAGGGAATCATTTTTCTCAGTACATGCCTATATTATGGATCTGGCATATTTATATAGACACATATAGCATGAAAAAAGATTTTTAAATCCTAGTTGAATACAATTCATCTAGTTAGGTTAATATCTTTCTTTGGTATAACTAAATGTGCCTGTGGTATGTCCTTTATTACCACTGTCACTCCGACGGTTGTGAGAGTAGATTCGACTGACTGTCGTGATTCTTGATTCGAGTGAGACTAACACAGAGAGAGTGAGGTTGAGTTGCATTGTGGAGAAGTATGAGAGTTTTGTGAATTGAGTTAAATTGGAGGAATTGTTGAGAGAAGGTTTCAGCAATGACTGTTATTGTAATAACGGTGGTTAATGCTGCTGGGAGAGTAATTTTAGTGTGTAAGGATTGCTTACGGGTCTAGGGGGCTCGGAGTGCCGTTGTCGAATGAGGCAGGCGTCGTGTTATAGGCAGACGCCCTTTGTGCAGCTGTCCTTCTGAGGTCAGGCTTGATGAGAGCCGTCATTAGACAACCTACAGCCAGGACGAATGCGAGAGCCAAATTGGCTCCAATGTCACCGATGGGACTCTCGAAGAGCATTCGTGTAAGGGGTGTCATTATGATGCCAAAGACTTGTGCACTTGCGTTCAGCAGTCCGGATGATGTTCCTTCAGATTCGGGGTAAGTGATTTCCGCTGCGAATTCAAAGCCCACTGGGAGGTAGCCCGTCATGAAGAATCTGCACACAACCAACAACCAATTCAGAATAACTGCCACAAATAAAGAACGTACTTAGCTCATCCACTTGTCTGAATTAGCGTCAAACGAATTGAAATAAACACTCAAACCAACACAATGACATTTGCTTACGAATGCACGTAATAAACAGTTTGTTCCTTCCTTGTCTCGTACACGGCCCTGGGATCTTTAGCCGTTTACCAACATCCGAAAGGATAAAAGCACTTTGCATGGCTTTTCTACACTTAAATAAAGTTAAAAGACTCTACGAACACATTTCTCTCTACCAGAGTCTACAAAAAATATATGTTTTCTGTTTACACGCCCATATAATTCCAGGAATTCACAAAGTACCACTGGTGAAACTTAAAAGGAAAACTTTTCTTTTCTACATAGCTTTTCCATTATTACACATAATATCCATTTGCGATTTAACGCAAACGTCAAAAAGGAAGAATGGCAAAGTCCTGGCGGATAAAGGCAACAATATTTCTTGCCACTACTGTATCTTATCGTTAGTAAGCTAAGAAGTTACGATTTGACAGAGTTTTTTAACGAACAAGTGAGGCAAACGTTTTAGAAAATGGGAAATAGTTGCCTGTATATATAAAATAGTGTAAAATGTAAGTGAAGCATAAAACTTACCCGAGTGCTGCGAATATGAAGTATATGAAAGAGATACTGGTTGCATATCTCAGGCCGAATGTGTAGCCCATCATTCCAGCAAAGGAGAGGATGTAGATCACCAATGTTGTTTCCCTGCGTCATTTAGAAATACAATAAGCTTGATTTATTCTCTGCACTAAAAAGTCATGATGGAAATGCACGCGTGGGGAAAGAACCGCACATGGAAAAGGAAAGTGTGTGGATGAATGTACAGAATGCAGTGGCGGAGCAGAAATGAACGCAATAAGAAATGATTGAGTGTAGAGAGCGTGTAGTGAAAAGATGAGAAGACTTCTACTCAAACTGAAAATCAAATTTGCCCATGTTATTTAAGGATGTATGTGTCGTAGTCCAAGTGACCCCACACGCCAGTTGTACCCACTGGGGTCTACTGGACGCGTCCAGTTGACCCACTCTATAGAATTAGGCAGTGATTCGGCCTACATATTAAAATTTACCGAAATTAATAATTAATACGTCAAGGTAAACTAATCAAACTTATTAAATCTGATATTTCTTACTTCACTTTTTACTGTATTATGCACTTTAATTAAGTTAATTTGCCTTCATCAGCGTGATAGATTTTTATAAAATTTAAAAACTTTAACTTATGAATTCAAATTATAAAATTTATAAGATTTAATAAGTTTGATTAGTTAACCTTGACGTATTAATTTTCAATTTCAGTAAATTTTATGTAATATACAGGCCGAATCACTGCTTAATTCTACAGAGTGGGGTCAACTGGACGCGTCCAGTAGACCCCAGTGGGTACAACTGGCGTGTGGGGTCACTTGGACTACGACATATGTACTAAACGAATCCAAAACGGATAAATATTCTGTATAGTAAACCACAGGTGAAGGATACGAATGAGTTGGCAGAAATGAGTAGTCCACCGAGAAATTAAGTACGTGAGTGAATCTACCTTTGAAGACAATGTTGAGTACTAAGGTATTACGTTAGCAACTTATTATATGTTGGTTTGCTTAAATTTGCTCGCAGCTCTAAACCTTTGACCTTTAAAAAGATTCCCGTTCCCAGCAGCACATCATTTACGACAAATACTAAATCAAGCAAACAAAACTCACATGGGAGTTCACTAACAGAAGTTATCATATACGTTTGCATTATAATTGTACCCAAGTGAGATTATAATGCAAGAATAAGAATTGGAGAACCCGCTATCTAATATATATTTTCAGTATGTAATTCTTTGCATGACAAAAATTAAAAGTTTGTACATCGAATTGAGACAAAAGTACATAAAAGACATAATATTGCATTTATTTAGTCGCATCACATGTCTCAACAGTTTTTGTTCAGTCATGTCATATAGATTTTTCTGCCTCAATCAACCTACTGTCTATTTATTAAGTTATGTTCTCCAATTTTGGAATTTAGGAACGCAATAATGGACTATGATGGGTTGAGGGTGACGACATTGTTGTATCGAACTTATTTTATACTACACAATTTCTTGGCTGACTAGAATAGAATTAAAAATATTTGTATATGCATCGAATTGTGATGTAGGCAAATTGCTTGAGTATTTAGGTCTCAGCAATTTTATTTGTTTAATTCTACAAATTAGGTACATATTGTAATATTATACTTGTATATACCAGATTCTTCTTGTCCTTAATTAACAATTAACCACGAAAATGTTATATGAAGGTACGGCATAAAAAAACTTGCACTCACAAGGGAACCACCAGGAATGTGTCTCACCGATTCTAATGAAACTTTGTACAGACGATGTTTTTCTCATGTATACCTTCCACACAAAAAATTAGCTGCGGAGTTTACTTCTGTCATATTGTAAAAAATATCGATTTTTTTGACACTTCAAAATGAAAATTTTCTTATGGGAATTAACATGGGAAAAATGATCGATAAGAAGGGTCCCCCCTGTGGCATATTTCAAAATTCCACTTTTGCTACTAATTCTTTCTGTGTGCATATTTTAACAACCTATGAGTACTAAAGTTGTTACAACATGCAAAGAAAGTATGAAAAAGTCAATTCAGTGATAAATTTGCAGCCTGTCTGTATACGATGTGCAAGGGCGTTGCGAGGGAGAGAATAGCACAGGGGGCACGTGGTCCCACCAAATAACCCCTTTTTTACGGTGGTGCCCCAAATGTCATTTTAATAGGTGGTTCCCACCAAACAGAAATCCTGGGTACGCCCCTGATGATGTAAGAAATTGAGTAGTGTACTTGCAACGGAACATATGTTATAATAAGCCTACGCTTAAAACGCAATTTAAAAAAATATAAACATTTTAGAAAAAGTCCTTTATAGAGTAAAATGTTTGCCTAAAGTTCGACCTGCTACTAACTGTGTTTCATTTTTTATAAATTCATCAATCACCCGATAAAGATGATTTTTTTAAATACAGAATGCAATTCAATTTTAAGATCTCCGTAATATAAATTCATAC
>JABASD010001394.1:0-41219 GCA_019776165.1 Pogonognathellus flavescens
TATTCTAGTCTATCGTTTACACTCAGTCACCATTAACTATATTTCATTTACACTGTGCCTTTCACAAGATGAGGGACAGCACGACTGTACGTCTGTTCGCTCTGGCTTCCAGCTTGCTCTCCAATAATATAACTACAAGCTATACAACTCTATACTTATAATAATATAAACTCCTAAGTAAGTAAATAGCATGTACTTTTCGTGGTGTGCTGCCAATGAAAAATTTAGGATGGCAGCTGATGTGCTTTTCGATTTTCGATTAAAAATCTTACAGAGACTCTCTTATAAATACGTTAAGTGAGATTGTCTGTGTTATGCGTGCACTATATTAGTACGTAGAAGTTTTTTCTCGTTAAAAATTGAACAAACACCGGGGTGCTACCTACAACTGAAGCTACTTCCCTCCTGTTTACTTTTAACCACGAGATTTGCCGTCGAGTTTCCTATAGACAATGTGTACGTGTATATATTTTAGAACCTAAGGTATATACATTTAGTAATAATATAATGTAGCAAAACAATATAACACTGCTTGAGTTTATGTAATTTTATTCACGCAGAAATGAACTAGAATAGAAATTGCATAGTATAAGGCCTGGGATTTACGTTTGTGTGTTTAGATCCGACTTGAGATGACTAAAAGGTGGAAGATACAAGATATTTTCCAGTGAGAGCTGGTTTGGTCGTATAATATATAGGGAAAGGCTAAGTAAGTGTTTAGGTATTGCAAATCAAATCAATGTATCATTTTCCCCATGATGTGAGCAAAAACAGAACCTTAGAAGAAGAGCACTGTGTGACTAATACTCGGCGTATGCATGTACAAGCACAACACATGTGTTTCTTGTACTACATGGAAACTGGGCTAAGAGAGCTGTGTGTGTGCTTGTTTAATATCCTTGTAAAATAATCCAAAGATAATTTGTGTTATGCAGCAGATGGGTTATGTCATACAGACGAGAAATCCTATCTCTTCTCGTGGTATGGTTTAATATGTTATGTGTATCTTCTTTTCGTGATGGTAATGACAAGTAAGCCGGGGCTGCTGTGTGTGTGTGTTTTTGGTAGTAAGGTGAGTAGTGGTGGTGGTAAAGCTGTCGAAGTATGTTGTGGTGCTTTATACACTACTTAGCACTGTTCCACACTACAGACTCGGATGCTTTGTAGCAGAATAAACTGTGAGCACGTCTGTACAGGAGAAAAGTATAGATTATAAATCGAAATGAATGAATCGTACCACCAAAGTGAATCTCTGTGTGAAACGTGAAGGAGAAGTGGAGTTGTACTGGAGTAGATCCACCAAAGATGTTGGAAAAGAAACAAGAAGTTCTGTCTTTTAGCAGCGGAGATGCGGGATACTTTACTTGCTCCCGTTTATTTCCTTCTTAGTGTTTCCACTACTGCTGGTATTACTTTTTCACAAGGAGCAGGAAAGTCTCCGATGTTAAGTCTGACTGCTGTGCTTTCTCCTCTGTGTGTATAAAATTCTTTAGTAGCAACAACCAGAACTGGGATTAAACCGTGTGGTAGGAGTAGTAGTAGTAGTTGATTCCCTACTCGGTTTTCGGTTCGGTTTCCCTTCGAATCGAGTTTCTGTCCTTAGTAGTTGTTATAGTAGTAGTAATAGTTCTAGTGGTGTTTCTGCTCCGAGACCAGAGCACAAACTCACTGCACATTGTAAGAAACATCACAAAATGCATATAATTTTCATCGCACAGCAAAAGAGACAAGCGAGACCCACAGTCTCACACATCTGGGCACTTTTCACCGTACAGGGTAATTACTAAGTGTGCGAAGCGCTTATACAGCATGTTCAAACATTTTATAACATTACACGCATAGCATTAGATAGAATGTTTAATCTAAAGATGACTATATATAAACAAAAATTATACAATATTGCATAATATAAACTACGGAATACTATTGCCTAACAAAACAAAAACGCTATGAAATAGCTGAATGAACTGAAACTTAAGAATATTTTCAATCCATAAACGTCTTAAAAACTCGGCGTAACACTTAATAATGTCGCATTAAAGCTGGTTTAATTATTTAAGTAGTTTTACTTATTAGATAAATATCTCATGTTTCTATTTTTAAAACATATTTCATTTCATTCGGTAAAATTAATTTAACTCAGGTTAGGAGGGTATTGTATAATCACTATAATTTTGTATAGTGAAAAGTTTCACTTATTTAACAATTACCCTGTAAGTTTCATGTGCAATATTTTACTCGGATATATAACATTAGTAGAGAGAGAGAGAGACAGAGCCGGGGTAAATGCGCATGAACTTGCGTCCGTGTGTATTAACTATTGCATATAATGTACAAGTATCCGTAGAAAGAGAACACATACCGTCTGTCTGTTCCTGTACTTACCCGTATTCACTTTTGCTACCCCTTCCCTCTCTCTCTCTCTCACTCTTTATATACTTGTGTATCACGACAATACGGATTTCATTCCATTCCGTGTGTTGTTTTCATATCTTCTCTCCGGATCTCATTTCCTTTGCTAGTGGTTCTATTCTATACGTTTCTGTCGTAAAGAGCAGTAGGTGCTTAGGATTCTCCTCTCTTTCTGTTTTATTCCGCACTTGTACTGCCAAATTTTGTACTTATGCAACAATAATACCACGTACAACCGCTATGTATGGAGGAAACAAGGGGAAACTTTTACATACTGAAGTACCAGTATTATATGTAGTAGTGGTTGCAACAAAAAAGAAAAATTATGCAATCAATTCACGAACAAATAAAATGGGAAAAAATAAAGTGTCCATTGTTGGCAAATACTACACTGAATATTTGTATTTGTTTGAAAGTATGATTCGCAGCACATGACATGACAGATTCACAACGAATTGATGGTACTGATGATACAAGTAAAGCTAAACCATGTCTGTAGTGCAAAATTCATTAGCGAGGCAATTTACACTGTATACTTATGTAATTCTGCTCATGTACAATAATAACATAGCAATATGCACACTGATAGTTAGTGAGATACTATTTACACACTATTCCAGAATTTTAGTAGCCAAGATACTATACAACATCTAATTTTATGTAACGATAATATAAGCCTTTGCACACACGTAGTAAGAACTCTAAAGTGTGTGAAATGTCGTCAATGTCTGAATAAGGGAGGATATGAACAAAACTGGAGTATTTACATTCGTACTATTCTGCACATTCTGCAGTACACTGTCCATCCATGTACATTTGAAATAATTATACAGTATAATGTGTTCTATGTATACAATGGCAGCAACTCCATGTTCTGCATTGAAGTCCAAGGGATTTCAGATTTAATTCGAGAATACATGAATGTTTGTATGTGATCTGTCTTTAGTATGTGAATTCTGAACTGGTAAATACTGGATGATAGCAATCATGCCATGTTTTACAATGTATTACGTATTAAACCAACTTATCACTTATTTCCAGTCCCACAGTTCCAATTCAGCAGTCTGGCTTATACAATTGGCTGTACGCACATAAATGTGATGATGAGCCCACGTATCTAATGTATTATGTGTGAATGAATGATAAGTCCAGTATAAAAGTGAAGTGAACCACTTTGCATGCAATAGATCTCATGAGTCAGGAGTTTTAGTGTTGGATTAGTTAAAAGAGGAGTACATGGTAATTGCACTCTCAATCTATTCAAATTAAAGGTTTCATTTCACTGAGAATTAACTTCGGAATTAATTGGTACCTACACTCCATACTCTGTATAATGGCAGAGAAATTACTGTATTGTAAATTTTGGCGATGCAATAGGGTGATACAGGATATAAATTAATTTTATTCTGGGTTCTTACTGGTAAACACGGAATAGTATAGCAAGAGGATTTAAGGCATATAATAAACCCCTTGTTATTCCACGACCAGTGAAGCAAAGCAAAGCTGTGTCCATGTCATGTAAAATATGCGATATGTGCAAATTCTATGGATTCTGTTTCACGTTTACATTTTACATGTCCATCCTTTTAAGATTTCCGAAATCGTTTTCACCGATTATGCGTTTTTCAATATTATTACACTTAAAATTAATCTTATAATCCTTTCATGCATATTTGTGCACAGCGTAAAGTGATGTACATGATAGTATTAGTTAAGCCATATAAAAACCAACCTGAAGTAGCAGAATGAGATTTTCCTGCATTCTATACTGTAATAATGAACAAATTTAATAGCTTTTGTTTTGCATAGTTGTAACATGTATATTATATTATAATACTGTATTAGATCTTCGTATTGGGTTAATAAGTCATCTATCTAGCCGTCTTTAATGTTCACCCATTTTAACTGTAAGCTCTGTAAAAGCTGATCTTTAATTGATATTTTTTTCTGCAGTTTAGGATCGTGTTATCGTATTTTTATACAGTTTCAAGTGTTTCGGAAATATTTAAAATTATATTATGATTGAGCATACCTTTAACTACAAAATGTCAGCTCAGAATTTTAAATTTCCTCTCAATCAAGAGAAATCATCGATTAGCATTTCATATTGTGTAAAAACGCATAACATTTCTGTATATCTGTATATTATTTCAGTGCATCTGTCCTTGATTTTAACTGTCCACTGCTTAATAATTAGTCTGCAACATATTATATTTTTTCTATATGAGGAAGTGTAGATGGGCTGTTAGTCATGTTTATATTTCGTAGAATTCACAGCAGTTTTATGTATACTAGCTTACATTTCTTATCAGGTACTATGCCTCTGTCTGCATTATCTCTGAATGTTATTTCAAGAATTGCAATTCAAAGCTATTGTAGTAACATTTATTTTAGTTTAGTGTATCTACATAGCCCATTAAGACAAGAGTGATTGTATTCTGTAAGTTTTATAAATAGTATGCAGTCTAGTACATATAATATTTCAACTTCTCAACATTTAATGCAGTTTGAATAATCTTTACATATCAACTCCATAATAGCAAAAAAGTTCATAATTTCCATTTTATGTGTAGTAATTTTAATAATGCGTAATCTCATGTTGATTCTAAACTTTACTTATAATATGCCTGAACTCATGAAACTTTAATAAGGCAAATCAGCATTAATTACTATCATAATAAAAACTGCACTTAAATAGTTTAGCTCAACTTCAACATTAATTGTTTCTGGCTATAAAGAACTAAAGATCAATACATGTCATGTTGGGAAACGCGACTTAAAAATTGTGCACTATAAGCAATTAAGGATACTTTTGTCTTGTCAGCATTAATTACTGCATGTATGGACAAGAACTCCAGCTTTAGCTAACAAAACAAAGGCGTAACATATCCATCACGTTTCACTACGATCTCTATCTATTCTTCTCACCGCCTGAACGGACGTGGTCAAACAATACTAGTACCACTGAGGGTAATTACAGCGGAGATTGAGTACGTGAGCTATCATCACCAAACTAAGTATGCCATTTCCGAACTGTACACATTATGACTTACCAACACATATCATATACTTTGTAAACTACAGGAAACTTTTTACAAGTGCAAAATCTCATATGTATACTCGTGTTGTACTGGCGAAACATAATATTTCCATTACTTACCACGATATCGCTTTTCTTTTACTTTATATAAGTTATTGCGAAATCACAGCACTATATTGTTAGTTTTATTGCTGATACAATCAGAAGTATGTTACTACATGGAAAAGTAAACTGCCTGAAGAAAAACAGTACGCAGATATTAAAAGTATCGATAAAGTACATTTAGTGTACCAACTATAATTAAGCTTGAGAATGTTTTTTCTAGTAACAAGATTTTGAAGGTTAAGTATTTAACTTGCCACAGGTAATAAAATGAATACAGTTTTTATTGTTTTGCAATTACCTTTTTTAAGAGATATACATTTACAAACTGAATAGACACGACAGTACGTGTGATACACTGTGTACATCGCAAATCACATATTGTTGATGTCAATATAACAGCAAGGTTCAGCATTTTTACAGCCTTTTGGTCAGTTTCTTTTAATGCGCAGTAAAGGCCCGGATGTAGTGTCCACTCTAAAAATAAAAATGTTCTCTTTACAGTTTAGCGTAAACACATCTTTATATATCGCTGCTTTCTTTTGCACAAACAACTATGAGATTCAATGCTATAGAGTGGTGTACACGAATTGATGATGGTTATATTAACTACATAAATAGGTAGTTTAGGTAAAGGTAAGGTATAACAATAATTCTATTATGTAATCTGTCACAATCATAAGTCACAGGTACTTACTTATCTATTTCCCCGGATCCAATCAGATCGTAGATATGATAAATTACTCCTAGAACAGCAGTCTTTTTCATTGGTCTTTGTTCCAGATCCTAAATATCACACAAATATTTATTATTAGTCTCGTACACACAGTTATATTAAATTGCGTTATGCAAGTAGGACTACTGTCTATACTATACTGCACATACAACCACGGTCAGAGGCTTGATTAATATAAAAAACAAGAATTTCGTTGTGATATCATTTTAATTAGTGATACATCTTATAAATAATTACTGCATACTGCATAAGAATGAATATGAAAGTACAAATGAAAATTTTTTATATTCACCTTTTGCAACACTTCGCTAAATTTTGATTTCTTAATCGCGTTTAACACAGCTTTTTTTCCTTTCTGGTAAGCTTTAGTGAAGTCTCCAGCTCCAGGCAAACTCATGCAGTAGTATCCTCCCTCTTGCACACCCAAATATCCGGCATTTACTAACTTTCTTATTTCATCTTCTTCAAACTTCCACCGTTTTCGTAAACTTTCTTTTGAAAATAATTTTGAATTCTCCGATGTGGTTTGAATTGAATCTTTACTTGGAGAGGAGTCTTCATTGTTTTTGTTACCAGTTTTGGGAGTTAGCACTTCGTTCACAAACCTATGGAACACTCCTTCTCTTGGTAACTGAGCAAAATCTTCAAGGAACACTATAAGATAATTGGATGTGGTGAAAGTTGAGAAAGTAAGGATTTTGTTTTGTTTCACTAAACTTTTTAACTGAGTTTCAATGAGGAAACGATTTTTGATAACTGCTGCTAATTGCGAAAAGAGTATTACAGGAGGAAGTTTTCCAGGAAATAAATGACAGGGATATATATTTTTTATGTGAATCAATGCAGCTTCTGTATCACACGGAAGATCATTAGGATTAATGTCATCTGCATCGGGAAGTGAAGCTCTGATTTTCTTGCTGGTTTGTGCTTTGTATAAATCCGGAACAAATTCTGGTTGTTGAGACTGCGAAGGTTTTATTCCGGATCTGTGAGGTTTACTTCTGTCTGTACTTAACTGTCTTTTTCTACTATTTGACTTCGTTAAAGTTTCCATTCTATTGGCATGTTATATCAATTTAGTAATTCATATCTAAATACTTTCATAGGTACATTTTTATATTATAGAAAATAGTTCAGTTCCTTACCTAGATCATAGACGACGATATCTTGTTAACCAAAAATAATTGTTTGCTGTAGAGTTCAGCAATGAAAATTTCAAGTCAAATCTCCAGGCTAACCTGTTAATTATGTGCCATGAGACAAAATATTGTGATGGGCCAAGTCTTATATTATGTGCTAGTTTGCTATGGTTGAATGATACAATATATCACATTCAATAAGTACGTACAAACATTTTATGCTATACATAACAAAGGATTCCGGTTGGGGAATGAGACTTGCGTGCATTGCTTGTTTAAGTATAAAAATGAATTGTTAAAATTGACAGATTTTTGGAAAATATTAACATTTTTGCAACATTATTTTTCGCTAATTTTTGAGCAGGGCCACACTGTAAAGATTTTCTTCTGAGGCGTAATTAAAAGCAAAATATGAAGGAGTAGGTTACTCTGTACTCTGTGATGACCCTCATCGAATGCTTCACATTATATAAAGTTAAGACAATTGGTTCTGATTCGATTCGGAGTACAATTATATTTTGTTTTTAAAAATTTAACTCCAAATACAGAATACAGATAAAGTTAGCAAATTTTTTTCAGATAGTGCTGCATAATGTTTAAGATGACAAGTTATAAATAAAAAATAAGTATACAGATACAGTATACACACTATATCCATTCTGTACCTCTCCTCATGTTAAGTCATCTGCACAGTTTGACCAACATTTTCTATAGTCTAAGGGTTTATTATCGGGCAAAGCGGGGTATGACATTAATGAGATTTGTGCTTACCTGAATCTGAATCCAAAGCTGTAGTTTCGCTATCATCGTTGCTGGTAATCTCCATCTTTTTCCACGAATTGTTAAAAAAGTTGAGACGAAAACTGAACTGCTATTTTCTGCAAAAAATTTAAACATTTTATAGTTTTCATAATACTTTTTTAAATTGAATAATGTACATATGAATAAATACTGTTGTTCGATTAACATGAAATTTATACCTATTAATATTATTTATGCTATCGTATACTGATACCTACATATAATAAATTCCATTGAAAGAAAGAAATAAAACCATATCAGGATCTATTCATTAAATTGCAATACTAACTACACTGTATAACATAACTATACTTATACTACAAAGGATAACTAAATTAAACTTGATATCAGCTGTAAAATAAAATCAACATTAAGATATCGACTAACAAACTAAAAACGTGCAACACTAAAACAGCTGAGATGATGCTGCTTTGCTGCTACTGAAAGCGAAAGCAAGCGGTATTATAGGTTGTATAGTCTATAGAAGCATCTCTGAGGCTTGGAATTTGCCGGATCAGTAATTCAGTATTACGTAGATGTGGAGATTTTGTTATACTATTTTGTAGGATGTATACCTAATTAACTATGTACATCCGTTTTATTAATTATTATAAGTATATAATATGAACTTGTTAAGGATGTTTCTTCAAATATTTATTTGTGAGACCTTCTGGCCCTTTATAAGTTGGCGAACCATACATTACAGCTCTTCTTCAATCTGTGTCTATAGGTAATAATTGTGTTATCGAATTTAATTCATTTTATATGCAAGATAAAATAACTACAGCTATAAGAGTTGAGATTTGAGATGGAAAGATTGGAGGATGTTCATGGAGGATGTTCTTGAAATAATAAACCATAATTCGTTAACTTTGAAAATTACGGGTAAAGTTTATTAAATAATCATTCAATAAGTTAATGAATACATGATGTAACACCATGAAATCGTACGAGTACCATTTTTGATATATTATGTAGTAGTAGTAGGATTTATAAATAACACTGAACATTCACATATTATTATAACATAGATCATCGCGTGCACCAAAAAGAATACTTGCTTTGCTAGGATTACAAGGCAGTACAGAGCGTTGGAATGAGTTGAAGTTTGCATTATATCATAGGATTGAGAAATATAACTGTACGTATACTTAGTATATGTAGTATTTAAGGACATATCTATGTACACATTTGACTTGGACGTGAAAAGGACAATAGTGTTGTTTAACTACTAGTGGTCCCGGACCACCGTTGTAGATACGAAGACCACCCATCTTTATGCGATCCTTGATCGGGTTTGCCTGCGAAAATGAAAAATTATGTCCGATTATACTAAAAACGATAAAACTTTATACAAGGTATATTCTAATATTCTAAATGATCAAGCATAAATAATAAGCGAATACCTTTAACAGAACATTCGAGACGGTTTACTTCCTCTGAAGTCAAACGTAACATTGTTTTTAACACAGGTATAAGACGCAGACGTTCATCTCCTCCTTGAAGCGTTGCAAACTATTTGAAGAAAAAAATAAATGAAATTGATTTCTTTGTTTAAGGAATTATACAATTACTGTATATATGAAAATTTGTAAAATGTATTTAGATATTCTACCTTAAGTAAAACATTTTTTAAATATTCCGTATTTTCTTTTAAATGATCTCGTCTTTCACTTTCCCTTTCTACTCTTCGTATTTCTTCTTTAAGAGCTTCGCTTAATTGCGTTAATCTTTCGCAATTTGACTCTGATTCTCTTAATAAAGCTGTTAGGTGATTTATTTGACTCTGAGATCGTATCAGTTCTTCGCTCAAGTTGATAGTGTCAACAACAGGTTTTTCTCCATCACTATCACAGCTATCTATAAAAAATCAACAACAAATAAGAAACATTCCGTTCCATACAATGACAAAATGAAATAGTAAAATGAAAAAATATGTTTCTCACTTTTAGAAACTGAATCAAAGCTGGTACTAAGAAGTTGCTCAAAAGATATATTGTAGTTATCTGTGTGTACTCTTGGTGTGTACGCCGATCCTGCACTTTCAGAGCCCTGTAATACGGTATTTTTACTTATTATCGATTATTTGCGAAATATAATTTATTAGGTCATTAGTATTTGCATAAAATATGATAGATCAGATTAGATCACTATCAAATTACCTCACACTCCCCGCGGGGAATCATTCTTAGTTGATCAAAACTTATTGAATTTGTGTCGATGGTCAGAGGGTTGCTAAGTCTTTGGAATGCACTCAAATTAGAATTATTGTGAGGATCAAATGTTGAGTTTGGCGCATCTTCTATTGGTCTGAAAGTTTGTTGTTCTATTGTCAGTGAACTGCTTTCTTTTTGAGCTGGTTTTACTTCGAAGTCAGGTTCGTCCACAATTTTCAGCAGTTCCATTTGTTCTCTCAAGGACCGAATTTGAACTTCGTAATGAGCTTTCAATGAATCCACTTGAGCCTAAAATAAATCAACAAAATTTATCAATGTAATGTAGATAGATCATTCTTCCTCGAAAATTAAAAACAAAAATGACAAAGAAATAAACTTTTACCTTGTAGGCAATTAAACATGATTCTTTTTCGGATTTGTACTCATCGAGCCGAATTTTCAAAAGCTCTTCTTTTTGACGCATTTCTTGTTTTAACTTTTGTAGGTCATTATTCATGCGGACTTCTTTTTCAATACTGTCTGTTTTTACCTGGTTGAGTTTTACACTTAACTCCGCTTTTTCTAGCGATATATTTTCGTTTTCCATTTTCATTGTTTGTATATCACTCCTTTAAAAACAAAAGGTCAATCAGTAAACTTAAGAAATGAAAAACAACGTACATGAACAAAATTTTGCTTATAATTATATGCACTATACTTTAACACTGCTATTTCTGAGTGGAAGTCTTGGACAATTCGTTGCAGATTTTCTAACTCGTCTTGTTCTTGGGTCGGACCATTTAAAGGCTTCTGGGATTTTAGCATTGCTTGGGCTTTCAATTTATAATTTGAATATTCAGACTCCAATTGCTGCATTTCTAGCTTCAAGTTCGCAATTTGTGATTCTCTACTTCTACGATTTTCTTCGAGAACGGAGATCTAAAAATAAAAATTGGAAAAAAATGATAATTTCGTTATTTTTTGACTTGAGAAAGTGTTTAAACTGTTTTTATTATAGTAAGTACTCCTACCTTGTGTTCTAACGTTCCTATCGTTTTTTGGAAACTAAGACTTTTCTCTATTAACTCCTTTGACTGTGATGAGAAACTTAGCTTTGTGTTTTCGAATTCCGATTCCAATTTCAGCAACTCAGATTTCTTTTCTACCATTTTTTCATTTACTTTGCTTAGTTCCTCTTGAAGAAAGGTGATTTTTTCTGTTTTCCGTTGTAAATCTCCCTATAAGAACAATGCGTTTTTATCTCAATTTTAAATTACATAATTTTTTTGAAAAATGCATTTTAATGAACTTTATACCTGCAAACTATCTTTACTACGATTGATCTGTTCAACAGTTTCTTCAAAATTAGTAATTTTTGTTTGCAAATCTTCAATTATTACATCCTTTTCGGTCGATTCAGCCAGTGATCTTTCAAGCTCTCTGTTTCTATCTTCCAACGACAGGTAAGCATCTTGAAGTTTCTTTTCATAGTCATCGATTTGGAGTGACAGAATAGTAGTTTGCTTTTTGTCCTGTTTAGCTTCAATGTCATTTTGCTTTGCATCTTTCAATTCTTTTTCAAGATCATCCACTTTACGTTTGAAGTCGTTTCCTTCAATAGCATCTTTTTCAAGCTTCTCAACTTTCTCCCTCAGGATTTTATGCGAAGATGTTAAGCTTTGAATCTGGTCAGAATCTTCAGCACTTTTCTCCTTCAGCCTTACGTTTTCATCGATGGACATTTTCAAGTCTTTTTGAAGGGACACTTCCAATTTTTTGAGGCGTTCGATTTCATCTAGAGCTTTGTCGAATTCTTGCTGAATTGTCTTGACTTTTTGGCTTTTTTCAATTAACTTTTCCCGTTCATTTTGTAAATTTTGAATTTCTTCTCCCTGTTCAGTGATTTTCTTCTTCTGTTTCAGGGCAATTAACTTCAATTTATTACAACGTTCCTCCAGTTTATCATCCGTTGCACATACATGAGTTGTGGAGGTATTCATATCTGAATTATCGGTGCTGTTTTCAGATATTTCAGGAACATTCTCTTTCGGTGCTTCCATGTCTTCCATTTTAATTGCTTTTTAACAACTCTTAGCATATACTCACTGTTGAAACGGGCAAAGGAAGCAAATAGCAGTTTACGAAGTCTACAGTTTCACTTATTACTCTTAATCTTAATATTTATGTATAAATAACTTTTGGTAATATCGAACAATATCTTCACAGATTATTTCAAATATAGCTAAATAAGTTGACATAATATTATACACATAATTTTCACAGTAGGAGTATTGCGCATAAAATTATCATGTGCCAAATGAGCTAATGAATTTAACAAAATACACATTCAGTCTAAACATCAGTTACACGTTGCACCATGTTGACTTGGGCGACCTATATAATGGTCTAGTTAACATTTATTTTCTACTCCAGTTGCTAGTTTCCACCTTTCCTACCTGCAAGTAACTATATTTAAGTCAAACTGTTTGTCTAATATACTGAAGGCAGTTGTGTACAAAGTTACCGATGTAAAATAATTGAAGCTGAAGAATTTTCTCCTCATCCTTTCACGGACGGTCTTTAAGGTTCCAATGGATGGTTTCGTGTTTGGTGTCGTTCACGTCATAACAAACAAATGTATCAACGATGTCAATTTTTGCGGTTATTATTGCTTGAAGTTTGTCCCCCACCTTTACGTTTCAAAAGGAAACCTGTCAACAAAATACAAGACATACGAATTGAATGTTTGATCGTTTTCACTTTACCAATAGCAATGCTGTCATCCTTTCATCCAACTCATCTGGTTTAGTTCACTCAACATACATACTTTGACATTCAGCAAAATCAGCATATAATAACAATAAGCATTGACACATGTGACATACTTCATTACAAGTAATACTGATATAATAATCGTAAATAAGGACAATTAATTAAAGTTTTACCTTTTACAATTTTGAATTTCTATTGAACTACGGTTTCCGATTAATGATTTGCGATGTGACGGCTCTGAAGAAATGTGATTGTGAGCTAATAACCTAAATCATTGTCCATCTAAATCTAAAACCTTTTCAGTATACCTGAAATTACATCGGCACAGTTACCGCACATAATCGTATGTTCGTAGTATGTACACCACCCACATATCACCACAATTACAATTAATT
This sequence comes from Pogonognathellus flavescens, assembly GCA_019776165.1. Lineage (NCBI taxonomy): Eukaryota > Metazoa > Arthropoda > Collembola > Entomobryomorpha > Tomoceridae > Pogonognathellus > Pogonognathellus flavescens. Next base: position 13,554 of record JABASD010001394.1, read on the forward strand.
ACTTACACTTACAACTTTACAATTTAACTACACTATTAAGCTAAACTGGGCCGAGCTTGTATTTCCTGTGTGATGTGAATGTAATCTTCACTCTGCTGTGCTGATTGATAAATGTACACAAAGTGCAAGTGAAGGCAAAAACACACACAAATACCGATATAGAAGGATAAAGCGCGAACTTCATATTATTCATCTTTTGCGTGTTTATGTCGAACTGACTATGATCGTGATTAATATTAAACTGTTTCGGAGATGATCAGTACTGTGAATTGATCCGAATTTAAGTTCGTCACCCTTATATGGAACACAATATCCTCAGTTTATTATTAAAGATTTAATTTGAGCAGAAAGTTGTCTATCTAATCTAGCAAAACATTATTAAAGGTAAACTTTCCACCTTTCGTTAATAAAATAATTTGTTTTTCTTCCGAAATCCCAAGGTCATTGTCTTTGTATGTATAACACACAATCATAGTCACTTTATCTTTATATCTTCGGAATTTTACAGCCCCTAACCTGAAATAATTTTTGCAGATATCCGTTGAGTTGAGTTTGGAGTCATCATGAATAGCGGAAGTGGTTTCAAAAACAAACGTCCCAAACCCGGGGAATCTGAAGAAGACCTTTTTGAGCAAGAAAAAGAGTTTTTGGAAAGCATACGAAGAGGAGGGTCTTGCGTACCACCGGCTGCCAAAGTGATTAAGGCGTATGAGCCAACCTCAAAAAGCAACGTCAATAATGCAGGATTGGGTGATCAAGAGGAAATGGAAACAAGTACCGGCTCTTTTGGTGGTGGTGATACAAAACGTACACGGAACGAAAAGGTAGAGATTGTAGAACATCCAGAAGAGCAAGTATTATTTGATGTGAAAGAAAAACAGTTTGATGCAAGCAAATTAAAAGGCTTCACTGGAAAGAGAAATCTTCCAAAAATTGTTCCCCTAGGTGGTAAAACTGAAGAGAAGGAATTTCGCGGTAGAAAAGCTGGGAAAAGTTTATTTGCCAGAACATTTGATTCTATTCACTCTGGAAATATTAAGCCGATTCCTACAAACGTGGAGGTTAAAGTTGGGAATACGTCTGCTATTGGCCCCAAAAGTAAAGTCGAAGTTGGTTCAAAAATTAGCCCTTTATTGGCTGGCATGTCGGAAGAAGAAATTGTAGCTGCACAAAAGGAACTGTTGTCTAAACTGGACCCTAAAATGGTCAACTTTATTAAATCCATGAAGAAATCAACAAACTCTTTATCTGGAAGCACCAGATCTAATTGTGAAGAACAAGTTAGTGCTTCAAGTACTCCAGCTTCGATGGAGGTGGAATCAAATGAAGCTACTAATGTGAATGTCGCAAATGAAAACTTGCCTATCAATCCAGAAGAAGTTTCCAAATTCCCAGGGATGTCACAAGTTGAATATGAAAAATTAGCATGGGCTTCAGAGATTAAACAAACCTCTACTTCTGGTGAAAGTAACTCTTCAAGACCAAATCCAACTTCCAGTGTTGAAGGAAAAAATGCTCGATTCGATTTAAATGGCAATTTTGTTATGGATGGTGCATTGCCAGAAGATGTGACATTTAATAAAGCGCTTCATTGTCACGGTGAAGAAATGGACAGAGCAGGGTACACACTTGGGGAATTACTCATTCTAATTCGGTCAACGAATTCACAACAGCGTTCCATAGGTCTGGAATCAATGGCCAATATTTTTGAAAAGGCTCACACAGGTATGCATTAATAATGCCGTCATTGCCGTCATAAATTAAAACATTTTTCGTGTTATTTTTCGTGTTTTGAACAATATGTCGTTCGTTTAATTCAGGATTGTATGATGGATGGTTCGATAAAACCTTGTTCCAAGTAATGGCAGAATTAGATTTTATACATGCCATTCGTGTGGCTTTAGATCAGACAGATTCAACTTCTATAAATTCAGCGCTTCATTGCCTTGCGGAAATACTTTACCCTGGTCAAGAGGAGGTAAGTTTTACGTGTGAACATTGTTTAAAAAAACGTAAATTGACATTCCTTACGGACATTTCCATTGATTTTTTATTCTTAAATCTTTTCAGTTGTGCTTAGATGTTGTTTATTTGTGGTCAGATGTTGAACCACACCCTTCGTTGGTGACAAATAATAGTGAAGCTAACACTATTGGAAAGGACGAAAAAGATTTCGAAATATTGCAAAATGATATACTCCAGTTTCTGATACAGAGAACAGATTTGCTTGTTCGAATACAGTACTTATTTAGCAAACGATCGCATATTTTGAATGAACTCGGAGTTAAAAGTATATTGAAAATTTTGGTCCGTGTTGCGAGACATTCCCCAAATCTCTTAATTGCCTCTACAGACCTGATGACTTATTTGGTACAAAACCACGTTTCCGTAAATTGGAAGACTATTGGTAATAGGCAACTACCAAATTATAATAATATTTTCTCTTAAAGTTTAGAATTTAATTAAAAATGTATTACGCATGTTTTGATTTAGATTCAAGACCACCTTCGTTAATAGGAGTTCCATTGCCAATGGCTTTTAAAATTTTGAGGATTCTCGCAGACTCAAGTTCTTATAATGCTCAAATTGTGTTCACAAAATCTGAGATCTTTCCAACTCTTATGTCCTACCTTGCATACTTCGAATGGTAAATACTTAGCCACACCCTTAAGAACTGCATTTGAATACAAAATTATTTGTAATTGTTTTTGGTTAATTTCTTTAGGAATAAACAAAATCGTATAATTGATCACGAAGATCTCATATTGGAGTGTTTTAAGATCTGGATTGCACTTCTTTCTCATGGATTGGCTATTGACGAATATTCGTAAGTTATAGCATTACAAATAAAAAGTACTCTCTTTTTACTAGAATGAATATTTTTAATATAATATTGTTCATATTTATTATAGGTCTTTCTTTCCAATTTTGATACAATTTCTTCAGTACTATGAGGCGGCTATAGACTTCTCACCGTTCGATTTTGGACATGCAGCGCATTTATTCGCCTTGATGAGAAGTGTGTTACAAGTTGGTGCTAGACAGGGCGTCGAAAAGGTTTCCCATTCGCACTGGCCACTGGTGAAGGATGGGGCCGTTTTTATTGACCGTTTTGTACAAAAACTGTTGACAATGCTTTCAACTGGTGCATCAAATGTGAAAGACAATGTAAGAAAATACTTACTAATACCAAATTGTTTTGAAAATATATACATGGAAAATAACAAATAAATTATGTGCACACGTTGTTATGTAGGACTTGGCGTTAATGAGTTTAGCTCAGGGTTTAAACTTTTTAACCTGCGCTACTGAGCATCTCGATGGAAGTTCGTCAAATGTTGAAAATGCTGTTAAAACTTATTTGCAAAGTCTTAGTTTTGAAAAGAGTTGTCAACTGCTTAGGTATCAAATCATTAAAACACATTTCAATCATTTTCTGATTTCGTCAAAGTAATCTGTAGGGTTTTGGTTTAATAATCGTTTTATTTGGTTTCAGGAAGCATTCTGTTTTGTCTCACAAAGTGGAAACAGAAAGTAGTCGCTACCCTCCTAACTTTGCAACAACCGAAGCTGTGATGAAAGAAGGAAAACTAAATCCTATTTTGTTGTCTGGTTCTCCTTTTCAGTTTCTAACGTCTTTAACAAAGTTTGTGAAGACTATGAAACAGTTTCCAGCAGACATCCTCGTCAACACACACATCCAACTTTATTTGCAGAACTTCTGCAAGCAGACAGAATCCATTTTACACCGTGATTTATTTGTGCGTTTCGAAATAGGATTTATTCTAAGTCTGATGGACATTTATCCTAATTTGAGTGACAGATTTTGTATATCTTATAAACTTCTGTCAGAAGTTCCTTCAGCATGCATCAACATGTATGAAAGTTTGCTAAGAAGTGCATTTTTAAGTTACCAAGCTACTGATTCAGAACTATCTATCTTGCTTCAGTTGTATTCAAATTCCCCTATGACTAATGATATTAATATTAAGCCCTCTGCTACGGCTACTAGTGTTCCAGAAAATGAAAAAAAGGGAAAGAAAGTTACCTTTGACAGTGCCACTGTAACGAAAGACGAAGGCAATGATTGTACTCTTCTATTTAAGCAATGGAATACAAAAATGACTAAAAAGTACTGGATTTTTGAACCTTTGGATGACCTATACAGAACTTCTTCAAACATAGAAAAGTTTGTCGAGAGTAACTTGACTCTTATTGAAGATCAGTCAAGAATATGTGTACAGTTCATACGAAAGTGCCTGGAAAAATTTAGTGATACTCTTATAACTGATATACAAGATTTTGTTATGATATATTGCAGAATTTGTCAGATTTTTATGTTAGGTAAGTAAGAACATACGGTACTTAATATTATACTTGTCGTGGGCAAACTTTTAATTTGATAACAATAAAATATTATTAATTTGTATGTTATAGGTGAACCGGGTATTTATATTGACAATGAGATCGCCCAAGCATTACGCGAAGTGCTCAAAATATTAACAAATTCTCCTGTAATTGCAAACAATTGTGAACGTCCAATTTTTTCGCTGTTAAAACCTACTCCAGAGTTTAAGACTTCGTTTTATGACATGTAAGTTATTTATCTGACTGTTATCTCTTCTCTGTTGTCTCTCAAACTGAACAATACTTTTGTCGTGGTGTCTCAGACTGTTCTTATTTTAATTCTAGTTACTCCGATCTTGTGAAAGAATTTCATGACAATTCATATTACAATGAATTATTTGCTTCCTTTTTGATGATGCCGCTACGACCGGCTGAAGATTCTCGAGTTAAAAATATATTTTGGAAAGCGGAACACGTTCACTGCATTCGACTTACTTCCGAAAGAGTAAGTCAACTTTTGCATTTTCACACCACATCTGTAATGTTGCCTTGTTTTATGTAGCTTATAATTCAGTTAAAGAAAGCTGAAGAAATATTAGCAACTTATATTTGTTTAACACTCCATAATGCTTGTTGCAGGTCCAACTACCAATGAATTGGTTTACATCCATTGTGGAAACGGATACGGAAGTAATTAACGTTTACTGGCAGCTTTTCAAGTCCGGAAAGATTACTAAAATAAGAAATCCGTTGCTATTTGACATCATCAAGTTCCAACTGGTGTCTCAAAGAAGTAAAATGGGAGATAAGTTCAGAGAAGATTTTTCAAAGCTCCAGAATCTAAGTTGAGCATTTAATTACACTACATGACAATGTATTATCACGCGTAGATAAAAATAAGCAATTGAGTAATTACTGTACATTTAATGGGGTTGAAAATACATTTATTTATAACAAGTTACATAAAATGTGAGTATACAGAAAGACATCACAAAAGGTTTTTGATGTTGATTGAAAATGATAGAAAAAGATTTATGTTCAATCATATCATTGTTAAACGAAGACGTTTAGTGGTTAACTACTTTTATTGTTAGTCTAACAGAAAAGCTAGAAGAAAAGAAGTAACTCAATAATTTTTATCGTACTTGTTTGGTTAACATCATGCTTACTTTGTCTGTCAATTACATTTGTCATGTCATCATGTACGCTTTAGCAATATAATATTTTAATAATAATTACTGTCAATCATGTTTTGATTATTAAATTAGATCGGACTTGAGAATTATTTCAAGTTCTGAATGAATTTCAGAAAATCTCGGCCTTTGATCTGGTTCATATTGCCAGCATCGTGACACTAACTGATAAACAACATCGGGCATGCCTTCGGGTGCCGGCATTCGGTATGCCGCCTCTATCATTTCTCTGGCTTTTGAATTAGTCATGCCCGTGTAAGGAGTTATGCCTCGAGCAAATATTTCCCACACTAGAATTCCATAAGACCATATGTCGCTCAGCGAAGTGTACTTTCCATAATTTAAAGCCTCTGGAGCTGTCCATTTGATTGGAATCTGCTTCAGACCGTCACTAACAACATATTCTTGTTCTTCTCGGGACATTCCAAAATCGGATATTTTCACAGCACCATTTTCGTCTAAAAGACAATTACGTGCAGCCAAGTCACGATGAATGCATCCTTTTTCTTCTAAATACTTCATTCCTGCTGAAGCGTCTAGACACATTTTTGTCAATTGTTGCGTGCTTAATGTTCCTCCTTTATTCTTCAAGTGAGTCAAAAGTGAACCCCCTGAAATAAACCATTTTTCGTTATCCTATCCGCTTCATTATCCTAATTAACTTTTTTGTTCACAAATCAATTTGTAACGCTTCATGCAGGAGTTGTAGTAACTGTAGGATGAATACACCCTCTTCTTCTTACCTGGAACCAATTCCATTACAATCATGATAGGTTGCTTTTGAACACAGATCCCAACGAATCGAACGATATTTGGATGCGTATACTGTTTTAATATTCGTCCTTCCTGCAAAAATTTCTTCTTCTGTTCATCAGGCAGATTTACTTTACATGTTTTCACTGCTACCAAAGTTCCGTTTAAAGATGCTTTGTAAACATCCCCAAAGTTACCCTGCATCAAAACCAAATATCATATGAAATTATCACATCAACTTGCTGTGATCATATACATACATCACACATGCAACTAAATATTATCATACTCTCCCGATTTTTTCTATGAGTTGAACATCGTCATTATTCAGTTCCCAGTTTTCCCTTTTGACAGGTTTCTTTATCACGGCACCAGACCTGTTTGTAACTGGCATTTTCATGCGAGCATAATGTTCTGTGAGATCTTTGACGGTTGGAAAAATCGGACCTTCAAAACGAAATTGTCCCTGGTGAAAGCAAAGAAAGTTGTCCAATTAAAAATTGCAAAGCTTTTGTCCTTGTAAGTGAAATATCTCAATCTTAAACTCTTACATACATCAGGAGTTGTTTGAACGATAAAATGTTTCGGTCCATTCCAGAAAACTGAGAGAACTATTTGACGCTCGTCGTTCTTCATGGTTTCCCTTATGAGATAATCTCCATCTCTACATTTCAAACAGACCAACTTTATTTTTCAAATTATTATTGCATTTGTTCAGTATATCTGGGGAAGTGTAACAAAATGTTGCAATATTTTGAACATGGGAAAACCAAACAGCTCATCTTACACTCTCAGCAGACGAACGACATCTTCTCGAGGTAAAACCCCATGGAACCATTCTTCTTCCAGCAATGACACCATATTTTTGTCTATAGTAGTAACTGATATAGTTTCGATCGCATCGTTGTTAATGTTATTAGTGTAAGTAGGAGCTGGCGGGTTAACTGCGGAATCTTCGTCAAAAGAAACTGTTTTCTTGGCTCTTGCGGTTCTAAAGAATGTTGCAAATCTACTTGTAGCAGTTTTTTTCGTGGAAGTGTCACTAATGAGAGAAATGGTTTCGTCAAGATGAGAGATTTGCGAAATGCTATCCGTGATTTTTCCTTTAAAAATGAGTTTCTACGAAATTCTTCAGACTTCTTAGCCTCTCTGTGTCACAGCGAATTTGGTCAAGATCTCTTCCCTTCATATCCGTTAACCTGTTAATAAATTTTCATACTGTACTAATCATTTATATCATAAAATTGTAGGTACTGCTTTGTTTGCTTCATTAGTCGTTTTTACAAAATGAAATTACATTGCGGGTTTCATTTTAGATATTTGTTCTGCTTTATCTGCTAGCACCGTTTCATTATGTTTCAAGCGTTTCTCTACTTCATGTAATCTTCCCCTTAGGAAATCAATAGTGGTTGAGTCTACGATGATTGTGGGTTGTACAACTGGTAAATTAGAAAACTGAGCAGGTTCGAATTTGAAATCTGCAGGTTGTATGGGCTGACACCTGTAAAACCATATACAACGATTAAAAATGATTTCACACATTAACACTCATCTTTATTACGCACTAAATAACTGTGAGACACATTTACGCACTTATGTTTGCTGATAAGCTCTAAATATTCTTTGGTGTAGTCAAATTCCTTAAGCTTCCCTTGTACAGGTGCAAGACACGGTCCATTGTTCCATATTTGGTCTAAAATCTCTTTCCACTTTCCAATCTGCTTCTCGCACCAATTTTGCTCTACTTGCAATAAACCAGGGAGTAATATAGTACGAAAATCTCCATCGTATTCTGAAGCTTCGTGTATAAGGATGAGGTAATCTGCGTGAGACACATTCATCCGTCTTCTCGCACGAAAGAATTTCTCCCTTGTGTCATCAGATCGTCTTCCTCCTTTTCCTATTCACATAATTACAATACTTAGGAAATATGCAGATACCAAAAAATCTTGCCAATAACAAAACAACTGTTAGGGAAAATTGCTGATATACTTATATGACAATTCCTACGACTACTACGATCATCCTATTCATACAACCTAAACCTACCTACGTGCAATGTCTGTAGGGATCATTATTCAGTTTGTTTCATAAATTGATGGGATTCTAAACATTAAGAGCTGAAACTGGTTCAGAAATGATTAATCGAGAATACAAGTTAATAAAAAAATGAAAAAGATCATTGTACTCCCCTTGATTCATTATAAAAATACAAACTCAAAATCTGAGTTGCAAATTTAGAATTTTTATCCCAGGGTGGTATAGATTTATTTTATTACATTCGCATCTACCCTTCATGCTTCAATATAAATATACCCACACAGTAAATAAAGTGCTACTACAGTATTAACTACAAATATAGAGACACTGAATTATTTCACCCACGCAGATTTTTTATACAGCTGCACACGCAAGCTTCATGAAATTATTCTGGAAACGGGTTTTCTACATATATTTATAATACTCTACACGTGCACTTGCTATGCTATTGCCGTTGCATTGTGTTGATTCAATCCAATTGTAAAGAAATAAGCTGCGTGGATTCTTTAGATAGAGTGCCGATAGCCATACACATACGAATTTACATATTATGGCGATATTTGTATATGGATACACACAAAATATTTATTATTATGTTCTTTTATGTGTCTGTAGCTGTGGTGTAGGTAGAAATAGTGGTGGAGGTAAAGTAATAAGTAAAAGATAGAAAATGGTTTATAGGATAGTAAATATTAAATAATAATTGTTAAGTAGGATGTGTAAACAATAACCATGTAATGTTGTTACATGAACGTAACAAAGAGAATACACAAAAGCAATTAGTAAGTAAAGTAGGTAACGTAGGTCATTCTTGTGTTAAACGAAGTATACAGTTAATGGTTTTATTTTTCACGATTTATTTGCAAATGTAACCTTACCTTTGACACAATGTTCTTCATATTTGGTTCGAGCCGTCTCATACGCTTGGAAGTTTTTCAAGTATTCCACTTTCGCTTTCGTCACAATGTCTCCAAACTGTAATTATATGCAAGTAAACAACTATTAGAGCTTTGTTCTGTCTCACATGCTCATAGCTCTTACATAATGAACGTTGTAACTAAAACTTAAAAGCTTCCGTTGTATAATAATTCATTAAACCTATTTCACGCACTTCCAAATACAGTTTATGGCCAAAATATAAGTAAATATGATGTATCTGTATGGGTAGCTACTTTATCGCACTAGTATTACGATTGACGATTACCAAAAATAATTTATTTATCACCCGAAAATCCTAACGAAAAAAATATTGCTTAACATGACAATGGCAATATGGCAAATCATTAAGCCATATTACATATAATGAAATGCACAAATTTTTCTCATTCTGTTGTACATTAGATGTTTGTAGGGAATAAACGGATTATTAAGTAGATACATCTAGTATACATATTAATGTGTGAACTAACTTGAACTAAGCAAAATCTCATGCGTCATTAGTAGTAAATTACCTATAAATGAGTGTAACAGGTGACATATTTTGTAGGTATCATTTAACATATTATATGAAATAATGATATCGTTATACCGTGTTAGGTTACTTACGTTGAAAAGGCTATTCAAAATATCGATTTACCTAACTTGCAATAATAATTATTGCAGTAATTTTGGAATAATTAGTTGCTTTCTGCCTTGAATACAAAATATTTGAATCCTTAGTACTAAATTAAGCAATTCTTTTTACACACTTGATAGTTATTTACCGAAGGGATTGAAGTTTTTGTTTGTACAAGGTTTTGTTAAGTTTGGAGCAAAATTTCCTTTCGTCACCTCTATGTATAATGTAAACCTGAACTGTAGCAGAACTCTTCGTTGTATAAATATTAACGATTGCTGGCATCACTTCTGGCTTAGATCATGTCACAACCAAAAGTCAAGAGTGAATTTGTGCGCATAGGTCGTATTCCTCAGCGTTGTATCTTTTTGTATTCAAACACATTCATTCTTAATGAAATATAAGTTTTCTTATTGTGGCTACACCCCTGCCATAAGTGCCATACGCATAGTGACGATGTGATGACAGTAAGTAGGTGCAGGTGCATATGAAATGTGGGCATTCCAGTTGTCTCCAATTATTTTGCTAATGAAATAGTTTGGAGTTTGCTGGGGAGTTTGTTTGGAATATCCCGTCCAGGACATTCATCCTGTTCGTTGAAATGATTACGATTCAGATGTATTGTATCGGAAATTACAATGCAGATAAGTAATTATTTAAATGCTTATGGATCAAATAGTCTAAATTACAGTATTTTTCTATATAAACATTACCTTCCTAAAAAGGTGATTTATAATTATTTAGCAATTTTGTGACCAAAAATGACGGCCCAGAGTAGGAATTACACAAAATTTCGATATTGTGACAACTAGCAAAACACAATGAAAATACATGAACAATATTACAAACGTAGTTAATACAATATGCTTGATAATTGTACATGAAACAGTCACTTTAACCGTAGTTTTATAAAGCAAAGATACTATTGTAAGTAGATTGAGGAGATTTATTAGAAAAGTGTACTTAGAATCAACCATTAAGCATTTAAAATATTATGTCATATACTTAAGTAGCTTTAACGTGTTTATTTCAGTACCCATTGACACAATACAAAAATACTTTGTATTTTATATACTACATATTTAATAGATACTTTGAGAAAATTGAAATCTTGCCTTGGTATTGTTAAGTTGACAATAATCTGGTTATAACTAGTGAAATATTTATACGCAGGTGGTGGTTATTCGAATTATTGTCAAACTATTGTTTCTCATCAAAAGATAGAGAGATACAGAGTTGAATGAGCTTGTTACTTGCGTATATTTCATTTTTCTCGATAAAAAAGTGTCTTTGAGTACAGGATGAAGTGTTCCTACATATGTATTTCTGTTTATTACTGTACATTTAATCACAATTATGTTAAGCAATCCTTCATACTAAACGACATATTAAAGCATTGATGGGAAGTCGAACTGTAGCAGGAATGAGACTGTTGATTATACTGTCAAAGCTCTTGTATATGGATTCTGGGAATTGGTCACTAAGGATTAATTTAGGTATGTAAGCATATCCTCTTAGTTTTAGATTAATGAAATACTACCTCTTTAGTTTTAGTATTCGTCTTAACTGGTACTGTACTACTGTACTAGTTTATTATGGAAAAAATGCACTTTATACTATCAAGAAGTAAAATGTATGCATTCATAACAATGAAAAGGCTAAACTTAAGCCTTATTAACGAACTTCTAGGAAATATAGATGTATTCAAATACTAGTTAACATTGTCCCTTTTTAGTTATTCCAAAAATCCAATTTAATCCACAAAACTAGTAAAGTTGCTTTGCCTATATTTATAACAGTAATTATGTTCCCTTCATTACCTAGAGCTAGGGTATGTACATACTATGTACATAATGTGCGGTGATCATTCATGTTATGCAAGCATGTGTCACACACATGCTTGCGGATCAAGGGAATGTGTATATTCTGTGTAGTCAGTCATACAGCCATATCATACGTATATTACAAAATCTACTATCTACTAATATCAATAAGAGTAAATCCTAAACAGTAAATACTAATAGTAAACATTTTTTTCCCAACACACATTCTGTATAGACAGTTAGCTATAATATACGAATCCACTATAGAAAATCTACTATCTACTAATATCAATAAGAGTAAATCCTAAACAGTAAATACTAATAGTAAACATTTTTTTCCCAACACACATTCTGTATAGACAGTTGGCTATAATACGAATACACTCTACTAGGTGTACTGATGACACTTTGATACAATCCTAACTTTGACTTCTAGCTTAAGTTTCTTTAGTACCTGATGTGTGTAATACACACATACGTCAACTTGACTCTCAACGCATAATGGCAAAGAAGAAATACAGATTACCGTCGTCGACCGTTAAATAAGCTAGATGAGAGAGGTACTAAAAGACTTGTGCATGAATTTGTTCACTATATCATCGTAAAGTTGGAAAAATGTACATAAAGCTGTATTGTATATATTTAGAATAGGAATTTTACAAGTGATACTAATTCTTGGTCTCTTAGGTACATCTGCAGTTATTACGTTTTACAGATTTACTAAGGCTGGNTTACAGATTTGCTAAGGCTGGCTGTATAGTGAAGATATACAAAATACACTACAGCAGGGTATAAGTAAATAATATGTAGAGTAATAGTAAAGTTATGTGTATTTAGTTAAGTATTAGGTAAGCCTATGGTTGTATACTACTGGAAAACATAAAAACTCTATAATCTCAAGCCAAAAGTTCGACAGTAGAAAAATATACGGAAGAACGGAAACCCGAAGTATTGAAAGCAAAAAGAAATGATGCTTTTGACGACAAATGCCATAGTGGCATGTTTAGTGTATGTATCTATAATATTATTTTACTGCGTAACGAGACAGACACATTTACTGGTAACCAGTAGGCAATGAAAACTCATCGTGTGAGATTTAAATGGTTTTAGAAACCTTTACTCTACAAATCAATCGTACAGCTGTTTTCCTATACCTACTACTTCATATAGAAATACACATATGACTTTGATTTCCACTTAATAATCTACATCTAAAAAATCATGAAAAAAGAATTTGTAAGTAACAGAAATAAAATAAATGTTGTACTAATAAATATTGGTAAATACCTGATCTAGTTTTCCTTTAATTTTGACATAATCCTCATGAGTCAATTTAAGAAGCGATTTTTTCTCTTGAATTAACTCATTGAGTTGCGTCAGAGTATTTGCATGAAGAAATTCAGCATTTTCTTTCACAGTTGTAGCCGCAGACTGAACTTCCTCCAAAATATGCAAACACACTTTAGTAACAACGCTGTCTGTATTGCTGTCTGTCGAATTTGTTCCATCAGTCAATGTTTTCATAGCAGAATTAGACGCATTGCCCAAAGCATGCGAATATTCTCTGCCAGCTTTGATTTGAGCTGTAAGAAACTTACGCAGATTTTCCAACACACGGATTTCACTTTCCAGACGGCCCATTATGGCCTTTTGTCCTCCGTCCGACTGAAGGTTCTGGGCAAAGCTAATATTCGAACTCATTTTTGCAGACGCGTTATATAAAAATTATAAGTTAAACACCCAACTTTGTAGAAATATTACACTGCATGTGTATACACATGCAGTCTATGTAAAATAAAATGTTTACAGAACTATCAGGGGGAAAATATCGCTTATTGTGATTATTTTTTGCAAATAATATTTATCCAGACACACACAAGGCAGTCGATCATGTTTATACACAGAGTATAGTAATGCTAAACAACCCTAATGGCAAATACTGAAGATAGTCAAAGCAAATATTGTTTTTGTATCATATCTCTGACGCAGTTGTCTTTCGAATTATAATTATAGAATGCATACAGTATTTACAGAATAAATTCAGTTAAAATAGGTTATCAGTTCCACAGTTACGTACTGTTTTTATTTTCAATGATTTCATTGTAAATCTCAGAGTAGTAAAAGTAAGTCGCAGCTATAGAGCTATAGCTCAGTGTGAAATATCGTAAATGTAGAGTGACTCAATACATAAGAACGGAAATGATTGATAATAATATCAGGCACCAGCACATACACAAACTATACACCTCATTGATTCTCTACAGTCTCAACTTTTTACGATGACATTATTATTATCGTTTTATTTATTATTTCAATAGCACATAGTAGGTACGTACGAATTCAAGGCAAATAACCTTCTAATTTTGTTTGCCAGTTAATAAGAACAGTGGAAGAGTTGTAATGAAGGATAACTTAACAATGCTTGTATCACTTCTTGGAACAATGCACTCAGAAATTTCTATTCTGACCTCGCTGTGTGCAAAGTAAACTACCTTAGTACTTACTTTACTACCTTGCATAAACAAAATTCCAATTGATTGACACAAACACACACTCTTTGCACTTTTCCCTATTAAAATTCAGATCTGCATCGCACCAACCACAAAAACAGTTTAATACTCTCAGCAATTACTAATAACGTGAGTAATGATGTCCGTGTCGTGTATCTGTATGTAGCAGGTGTATATAAACGAAAACATAAAACGAGTAATTATCACGTTAATTTATAACAAGCAGTAATTATGTTGGAGAAGTTCCTGTTTTGGGTCAGCACCCTTGTCTGGAGTCGAAAATGAAGGGTGAGATGCTCGTTTGGGTAATTGTAGATGAGAGCTGATTACTTTGAACCCGAAAACGGATTGATGAGTATTGGCAAGATATCAGACAAGGAATCGAAAATGAAGGGTGAGATGCTCGTTTGGGTAATTGTAGATGAGAGCTGATTACTTTGAACCCGAAAACGGATTGATGAGTATTGGCAAGATATCAGACACACCAAAAAGGATAAGACAGACCTCATCAGAGATCAGACTCCTCCACTACTCGCATAGATTCTCACCACACGGCTACTACAGCACACACAAAACTCTTTAAACCCTAAACATTATTTTACTATTTCGTACAGAGTATACAGTAGTGTAATAAGAACGGTTATCTCATCGGGGATTGCTCATGCAGTACTGTAGGATTTTAAATTCTATATATTAAAATGCAAGTGAGGGTACAGTACATAGTGGTACTCTGCTAAATACTAACACGAAGAAGAAATCACACTAAAAGATGAGAGAGAGGATAGAACAACAACAGACAGAATGCGAATGCCGAATGCAAAGTATAAGAAAAAGAAGAAGACGAGGCAACGCAAGACACGACGACGAATTTAGGCCGTGTGGGGGTCTCCAAGTAAAACAGCATCCATCGCATCATCTACAAATGAATCCTTTGCATTTGCTTTGCTCAAATGTTAAATATAAACACAGGCACCGTGTGTACAAGTACCTAATGTTGTTATACAGAGTGCTGTGTTATGTTCCTACATAAAATCTACATACATATCTATTTATGCCATGTGAATGCATTTACTGTCTCTCTCTCTGGCTTATATAATCTTATACTATTTACTGATACTTCTACTAGTAATGAACTCTGTACACCTTTACTCATCTCTCCATGCATTGCGGATATATAAGCCTTAAGTACTTTTTATAAGAATCATAATGTAACATTCAAGATCGGATTGACATAGTTGTGTTGTAGGATGTATTAGTAGTATTGCCATTTCTACCACAGTCATTCTACGACAGTACTGCATAATACCAGTTTTATTTATCTTATTGTTCGCAGTGTGTAATCGACTGCAGTGTGTAGTGTCAAGAAGTCTAGCGATGGGAATCGCGAGTTTGTTTCCTTCGGATAGTTTTGCTTTGTGCTGCACTAAGACTACTACTCGTCTTCCGCTTACACCTACCCAACTCTTTGCAAAGACACTTTTAGACTTTTAGACAGTTTCTACTTGCAATTTTCCCTTTCTTCTCCTCCTACCGATTCGCTTGACTCGATACTTGCAAAAAATAAATTTCTGCTTCCTATACTATAAGTTATGTTGTAGGTTCTCCTATATAGACTCACTTTGCACTTTCTCTGATACTACACAAGTGAGTATGTATAATTACAAAAATGTTTTTGCATAGTGGCCATAATGAATCAGTATAATGCAGCATTTCACCTTTAAAACAAAAATGGGAGAGTTTTACTGTACCGAATCATAAATTATTACCACCTACCCACCTTTTTCAATTTTCTCATTCCAATAAATAATTACTTTTATTGTACATCAGTAGATATTTTTTAAGAAACAAGTTTCATTTACTAAAAGTATATATGTACATAGAGCTTAATAGCAAGTTTAATGAAATTTTAAGTAATTTTTAAGCGCAATTCGTAAGTGTTTATGCTTATTGGGCATATGCATATCACATAAATGAACAGCTTGAGTAAATTTGTGGCTGTTGTACCTATAAAAATTTGTAGTGAGCAATGCTTAACAATTTAGATATGAAATGAATAATGAAGCGCATAGCGCAGTATGCACTATTACTCAATTCTACTAATGTACACATCGTATGCTGTAATAGTAAGTGTGCTCAATAATGATGAAGTGCACAAGTCAAGACAAGCCTATTCTGCAAACTAAAAACAAATCTTAATTTAAGGTGAATCTCTATCTGTGTGCGAAAGGAGTACCTATTTCCTATTTGCATCTTAGAATACATTTATTATGTTTAAAAGGAAGGTTATGTATATAAATGCAAATAAATCATTAGCAAATGGATGTAAATAAGTATCATAAGGGCATATCTACCGTTTGGTATATGTGTGGATTCAGACATCTGGGACTTTTCAAGCTCTTGATGTGCCCTTAGTTAAATTTTATAGGAGCTGACCAATTGACCCTATCTTGAACTCAGCCTTCCAATGGACATCGGGAATACGTGTACCAAGTTTGAAGCCTTTATCTCAAACCTGAATTGCAGGCGAACAGACAGATTGACAGATGCCTATAGAAGTATCTTTCGATGCTTAATAATGAATATAATGAATTTCCATCGATATATTATTCTTATCAATGACTCATAAACGATATTTATGATACTTATTTAATTTTATTGTTGCAGATGATGAAAGTATTTTATGATCGTGATATGATAATCTGAATGGATGGTGATCACACACAGATAGTCATCGCTTGGAAATAACTTGCGAAGAAATGTATATGCATGCATTGTAAGGCAAAGCTAATCTTATATTAAAATACTGATATCGAGTTAGATTCAGGTACAAAATCCCATCATCGGTGCATCGATGATTCTCTATTCTGAGAAACATTCAAGAAAATTGAATTCCAAATTGAGTTTCTTTGAGCAAGTTTACTAAAGTATGCATTAAGAACCATTAAAGCATTTTTATTTTATTATCGTGTGGAAAACTACAAAATAGTAATATTCATTTTCCAAACGTACTAGTTTATTACGTTTGCATAGCGTGTGCTTGTAGTGTTTAAAAAAACAATCTAAGTCTAATATAGATGAGAAAGGTAAATGAAGACTGAAGAGTAGTAATTAGTAATTATTTGCAAAACCGTGCTCAAGCTTTTAATAAATTCCTCTTCAGTTGAACTTTTAATTCCCACATGATTCTTGAACAAAATTATTCTACACAAATCTTTACAATTAGGATGGCTATTGTCATATACCTTTAAAAATACAATTTCCAATTATTAAAAAGTTATCGTATTGCCCTTGGAAAATGAAATCACTATGTACACAGATACACGCTTACTTTCGGTTAAATCCATACAGCAAATTATACACACAGGATCACAAAACAACAGACCATCTGAATTAAAGTCACAGATTGTAAAAACATATTATTATTGCTTTATAAAGGTAGACGTAGATAAGCATCATGCATTGTACAGAAACTCTTTTGCATAATAGTTTTGTCCGATAAAAATACCTGCAACATACAAAAGCCAGCAATAAATGTAACGCAGCTTAAAATGCATCAAATAAATTATTTCTGTATTCGTGTGTATAAAGTGGCATAAAATCTGTACCTAGGTAGGCATACATATACGTATATGGAAGTGCTGCTGTGTTACTGATCGGTTCATGGATTATAAATTCGGTGCCGATATACTATCCGATGTATTTGCACAGGTTACAAGGGGCAAGATCCTATATAGCGTGTGATTTCTACATGATTGCAGTAGTCCATGTGTATTACTCATCCACCCACATTGAATTGAAATTTTTATTTGAAAAGATTCATTTTCATTACAGGAGCATGGAACAAAGTGTCTGATGAGACGAGACAATTTGATAAGTCGAGAACATCAGTCACTCTTGATAAAAACTACAGAACTAAATTCGGAAAGTTGTTCTGGTAGTTGTGGGTTTAGCATTCCTCCATTTACACAACACATAGCACCTCTACAGTAATATCATGCACACACACCACCTACAACAAATACATGGCTTATCCAAATACAGACTAAATACCAAAGTGGAATACATAAGTCAGTCTCCAGATTCAGAATCTTGTCCATAGCTCATGACATCACGCAATTCCTTTACTAAAATTCATCTCTTTTCATTAGTCCAAGTAATAGCAAGAAATATATATATAGATAGTAATAGTAATATATTCCTAAGTTTACACAGACTGTGCACACAATGAAATCTTAAATGTCTCTTATATCTAAATACTGCAGATAAAAGTACATAAGCAGTCATCCTTTATATAAGACTTGTAATAGAGATATATGCAAATATATTTATTTCTCTAGTACACGTTGTATAGAGTGAAACTGAAAATTCTGGTACATATCATATCATATACATAATTTGAGGGTCAAACAGGTAAATAATCTATGATTAAGTGGATACGTTCGAATACTTTATGTTGTTTGGGTTTGGGTTGGGCCTGCTTTGGCAAACTGGCATTCGTTTCATTTTCATTCCCTATACCTATAAAAGTCATTTACATATATACATCTTTGCCTCTTTGTATTACATTAGTTACTATACACAACCTAAGAAAAGAAGAGTTTGGTTTTCAGTAAAATTTTATCATATAGTAACGTGTTTAAAGCTGCAGACCTATTTTGTGCGGAGATAAGAGATCCAATGATCGAAGAATGCTTATGGTGGTGTAATGTGATGTAATAATAATAATATTAATATTACGAGAACATGGAAATAGCTGAGGCGTGTAAAAGTTCACTTCAGCACAAGGCACAGAGAGAAATTTGCATACCTGTGTACATTCACATATTGTCTAGCCTATATACTATACCTGTGAGAAGGATATTGTGCGGATATAATTTTTTGCACAATGTTAAATTTAATATGATGATGATGATGATTCTTGATGATGATGATGATGGTACTCTCTGCCCAGCAAATCTTTTCTCCTCTCAATGTTGTTAACTTATTATTATTAGTCGAAGGCAGTGCAGCGCTTTGCTAAGTAAAGACCAGCTTGAGGTGTATTTTTTATATAAAAAGTTGTTATTGTATATACTTATACGGACACGTGTGTAAGTAAATGTAAGTTTACTAATCTAAAATTACTTCGGTTGTAAGTTTTGCATCAAAATAAATAATTAGCTACGGCTTGCTAGCATATTGTTGTAGTTTTTCACTGTGCTCATCTCTGCCTCATGTTCTTTGTGAATTTCAAGTGAGAGAAGGAAAATAATAAAAGAATGTGATGTCAAAAAGCCAGTCCCACTGTCTAAAGTGGATAATAACATTATACTACAGGATTCTGGCGTATTTTTATAGATGTGTATGAAGGATATATGGTTATAATGTGAGTTTCACGTAGGGATATGATTATTAGTGTTATAATGCCGCTTTGTGTAGCACGGAAAGTGCTCATATGGTTGCTAGACTTAGACAGATAGAGAAATAGGAGCTTCCCTGAGAGACACAGAGAGATGAGATGAGAAAATGTCTTGGAGCAAGTCAACTATTTACGTATGGTCATAAATTCTACACCCAGGACAGGACTACACATAAGCTCTTAATGCGTTTCAGTCAGCGTAATGAATTTTTATTTGTCGTTACATTGTGCGACGCTTTGCTCCATGACGTAAGCCTTTATAGAACGTGTCTATATTCTATATGGAGGGGATGCTCGTAATTTATGAGATTGAAGTACCTTCATGAAGCCTTTAGCCAGGTAATCAAATATCCCATTTAAACATCTTTCTGCTTCTGCTGGATTTTAACATAAAATAACAAAGATTAGCAGTGCACAGGGAATAACCGTGGAGAATGAATGAGTAGTCAGGATATTTGCTTATATTGCTACATGGCTTCTTCGCTCCTGTGTTATTATGATGATTGGCTACCTACATATTTATTGCCTACTGTAATTTACAATCGTTGTAAACTCTTGGACTTTTGGGGTTGTAAAAAATACAGGTGCATACACATGCAGGAATATATTATGCAAAGATAAGAGACAAGTGTAAGTGTCTATATAAGAATTTAAATACTATGTAAGGTAATTGGCAATTGGTAAAAGGTGCCTAGTCCAAAACAGACTCATTATTCGTGAGTGTAGGTGTTGCAGCGTATGGACACAAATAAAATGCATAGCAATTTTCCCCACACCTTTGATTGCCATTGCAATGGCTTATAATATAAATAGGTGAGGCTCATACTACTGTACCTGTATCCTGCATGTAGATATCAAACTTTACCAATATTAATTCTTGGGAAATTACATTATTACATTCACTACTATCTGTATAATTACAATTAATATGCGCATGTAACTTTACAATGATTTTTAACAATTCTAAGTACAAACTGTGTTTTGTAAGCCATGTAGGGGATGAGATAGTTGCAATGGTACTATATAGTGTATATAGTAGTAGTAGTAGTAGTAGTAGTAGTAGTATCGTATTTATTGACTGTTTCTTTTAATCATCTACAGTCACATCAAATTAATGTTAAAATTATCGAGAGTTAGTTGCAATTTGCAATGGTACTAAAGTTATTTAGGTATAAAAGGATCCTTTTAAATTTTACAACATCATTTATATCAACAAAATAATTGCTGATAGTACAAATGTATCAACAACATGGGAATTATTGGGAATCGATTAACCTAGTAATTCTCATTAATGACAAATAATATGAAACATGAAAAATTGTTAGAGAACTTTAACTTCTTATGGATATAAATCGGACCCCATCTATAACTATAACCATAATAACTATTTATTCAATAAAGGACATTACATAGTAATTTTAGCACTAGCATCATATTATAATGCCCTTTGTATCGGTTGGTTGGGTCCACTTTTAAACATATTGAACGTATATCTTAATGCTTATTTCAAATATTATATTAAAAATCATGTAAAAAATTAAATCATGATATAGGGGAAAACTTCGTAAAAGTAAGCACCCCTAACTTACATGTAAATAACTAACACGAGTGCATTTATAACATTTATATAGTACAGGTTTACATGATTGAGTTTATAATCAAGTCCAGTTTTTGAGGTACAACATGTTTGCAGTTATAAAATCTAAATCACTAATTAAATACAATAATAATTATTGAATTATGAGAATTTATAAATTGACTATTGAAGTAGACCAAGGAAATAAGTAACAATATTATTAATTACTATAATTACAATACGCCATAAGTATATGAAGAAGTATAAATTATAAATCTTTACTTCTACCGACGATTTCTTTCTCATGTTAATTTCTAGCAGTCCATTACTGTTTACAAACTAAAAGGTTTTCGACTTGATTGGTAGAGAATACGGATTAAAAAATTTCATGAAGAGCGATACAATAATTGCTATTTGCTATGATGAATTGGCAATACAGTTTAGGTACGTATAAGTTAGAAGAAGGCTTTTCTTAATTAACCCTGTTTCGGAATGTTTCTGGGAAAATTGATTACTTTTGGTTTGGCAGTTGTTTTAGAGCCCTGAGACGCAGTCTTGTTTTGAGAATGAGATTCATAAAATTGTTCGAATGTATTATGTTTTATTGGAAGTGTTAAGTGTTTCAGATATTCTAATAAAACGCGAATCTGATTTTCATCTTGGTGTAAGATGTTGTGTTCTCTGTCACAGTCAATACAGTTGTGCACCCAATGCTGCTTATTTTTGAGCACCTCAAGCAATCTTTCATTTAGAGCTGATGTTAAAGTGTTGATAATTTTTATAGTGTGATGTTTCAATTCCTTCTCCAAAAATTCTACCCCTTTTTTAACGAGAAGGGTGAGTGTTTGAATTTTCAAAGATATTTCTTTTCCATCTGGGGAAAGGCTGCTTGCTTTCCCTTTGTCTTTCAAAAGAAGACGCTGATCTTGGTATGCGTGAGAATAGATGCTCAATAATATTCCTGAGATCAGATCGTTCCATTCAAGAACTGTTAAAATTGTCTTCGTTTTCCTGCATGCATAAATTCGTTAAATTACACACAAATCTTCTATATTTACATTTTTACGATTTGGGTTTAATTTGTTGTACAGAATAACTTACATGTATTCGTGTTCAGGATTTAAATTGATCCTAAAATTGATTCCCAGTGATACGATGCCATTCTCAAATAACTTTGCTGAGTTATTGAGAATTTCCTCATAACACTGAGCTCTCAGCGTAATTAGATAAAAATCAACAACTTCCACTGTGATGTTTCTATTTGAAGATTCGTCTAATTGAGTCTCATTTGGAAGATGATACTGACATGTTAATATTCCAGAAAATATTTCAGTGTCTGTTTTATTATTTGCGACAGAAGTATTTGAGGTTACATTGTTGGGAATTTCAGCAGTGGATCTACCCATTGTAGCAGGGACAGATTTTCCCTGTGCAGTTTTTCCAACGACAGCAGCGGATTTACCTTTCGCAGGTGTTACCGCAGATCTTCCCTTTGTATTTGGAGCATATTTCCCCGCAGCAGCACTTCTTACATTGCGGTCGTTTGGGTCTTCTTCTTTTTTCTCTTTCGGAGTAATTGGAGTACATACATTATCTTTTACTTTTGTTCCTTCTGGACAAATGCATTTTCTTTTGTATAGAATAGCACCCGAATTCGGAGGGCAATGTAGATTCACATTGAGTGGAATAAAATTGTCCAAAAGGCCACTAGAAGCTTTTTCAACAAAAGCTTCGACGCTTTCACCACTAGAATTATTTTTCTCTCTGAAGTTTTTGACACATTTGTTTTTGACATTTGTCGTGCCCATTGGACAAACACATTTTCGTCCCATGATAATGGCTCCAGAGTCTTCAGGGCATTTTAATTTTAAAATAAAATGATCACTGCCTTCTTCTCTACTTTCACTGTCATTGTGTGAATGTTTTCTTGAAGTTGTCTCATTTTCCATTTTATTGACTTCCGTCAAAAGATTTTTTTCCATTGCTTGATAAATTGACGATGGTTTCCTTTCTTCAGTGGTGGAAGTCACATTATCAAGTGAATTTACTAAATCTGACAATGACGCGATTTCCTCAGTTTTTTGTGGAGCTGTTTGTACACGAGGTCGGTCAGGTATTACAGATGCGCCATTTCTTCCCAAATTTTGCCTATCTGCAGTTCGAACGATGGAATCTAATTTGAAATCGTGGGGAGTGAAAGCAGCAACAAAATTTAAATTGTCTCTTCTCACAATTGGTTTGTAATTGTCCCACTCCACATCTGGTGTTCCGTTAAAATTCCTTATATGAGCTAAATGGGCGGTATACGTATTTGGAGTTGCGTCACTTTTCCTCAAAACAATATAAGTCGATGAATATTTGGAGTGTAAACCATCTTCGCCTTTGTTGATAATAATTGTTGGAATTTCTATCTCTGGTTTCTTACTGGTTATAAAGTCCTTATTGTTTTCTTGGTTTACGAATATAACTGTGTTTCCAATGTTGAATTTTTCCTTTTTTATGAAAATTGTAAACTCTTCCGGCTTGTTAGCAATTGCATCCAAAGAAAATCGCTTTTCGGATTCTAAAATCAACTTTTCATTCTCTGAGACTTCACACAAAATCAATTTTAAGATCAAAATGATTTGTAATAGATATAAAAGTCTCATGTGAATTATCATGATTACTATTTGTACACACTGTGATGTATTTATGACAAAACAGTTCAATGCATTTTAGTGGGCTGATATTAAATATCGTCAAAGCAAACTGGTCTATACGATAATAGCTATATATAGCTATAATACGTATACATGATAGTTGTACATAAAATAGTTTTGTTTAGTGTGTACCACTACTCATTATTATTGTTATCTGAACAGTTTTATATAGCAATGTTTATGTATTTGTGATTTGTACTTCCGCATTCAGCATTTATTCACACCTATGTCACCCTATCCGTATATTATAAGGTTAGCATAGTAAATTAAAAGGTATGAACACAAGTTGCTTACAAAAACTAATAATTAAGACATTGTAATAAATATCCATTCTGAACAGACGCAGTCCGAGCTATAGTCATATTAAGTTAAGCAACGAAATCAACACGTATAGAAGTAAAGGAACTAATTAATTTATATCAACTAAGTAAGTAGCTAATTAGAAGATACCTAATGAAAAACTTGCAATGAATAACGTGCTATGTTTTGCTACTATGCATTATTGCTAATATTGTACCTACATTACAATTTTAAAATTTAAATGAAACATGAAGGAAATTACCGAAAAGTCGCAAATTGAGTTAATTTTTGAGTTCTTTATTTACAGAAAGTTATTTGTAGCCATTAAGTGGTAAACAATTTCTCACTTTAATTTTACAAGGTGTATGTACTATTAGGTAACCTGTATTCAATTCAACTGGTCTTAGCGATATTCCATTACTAATGTAGAAAAATATTTTAATAAGTTAAGTGTAGGCTGAGGCTTGATTTATTTATTTAGGTTTTCCAGTTAACATGGGCAAACGTTTACTATAAAATTCGTTAAAGGCATTTTCCAGCTCTGAGCCCTTTTTCCCAAAGGTGTCTTCCACTCCAAAGATCACAAACTCTTTAAGTGCTCTAATCTGAATGCGATCTTGATAATTTATGTCCATTAGTTCCTGACAGTTATTGTTGCATTCTTCATTAAGACACTCCGCTTCTTTCAAGGTCAACAAATATCTCTCATTCAAAGTATTTAGTAATGATTTTGATATTTTTACTGCATGTGTTTCCAACTCGTGAATCATATCTACTCCTTTGATCACGATCGAAGTTAATGTCCGCAATGTTTGAGAAATCGGAATAAAATCCGGAGATCTGGTTTTTCCAAATTTTTCTGCATGTTCCCTGTATGTGTCCGAGTAAATACTAAAATAGATGGCAGAAATTACTTTGTTCCATTCGTGCTGATTTAAAGTTTTCTTTTTGCTGAAATTAAACAATAAAGATTTAATCATTAGATCAATTCCAGCTACTTCCAGGTCCAGCCTTGGAAGAAATTATTTTATTTTATTTTATAAAGAAATTCAAATTGCTTACTAAAGCTCGTTGTCCATATTTAAACTCGTTTTCATATCATTCCCGAGTGTGACCATATCTTGAAGAAATAAATTCAAAGTGTTTTCTCTCATGGTTTTTAAGCACTGAGCTCTTAGACTTTTCAACAAAAAATCAACTAGTTGCATTTTCATTTCTTTTGTTAGTTCCAGAAAGTTTCCTGAAGATAAAGTCACATTTTCGTAAGGACATGTTAATATTCCGGTGTATGGGGAGCTTCTGTCTTCAAAAAGAGGATGTTCGTTCACATCATAATCAACAACAAATATAGATGTATATTTATGACTGCTGATTATAGATATTCCATCTTTATTCAAATAACTATCTGTAATTTCAGGCAGCCATTTCTCTGGTGAACTGTCGTACAAATTGACATTGCCAAAAAATGTACCAATAGCTTGCATTTGACGACCACGTTTTCTGTTCTTCTGCGGTATTCTTTTTCCTGAGCCGACTCTATGATAAACACGGCCATCTCTATGATTATTTCTCATTTGTTCTCCATCTTCAATGGACAATTCAACAGATACCGAAGTCTCTTGAGAATTTTCGAAAATTTTGTCAGGGATAATTTTTGGTCTTTTTGCTTCTTTCGTTTGCTTTATTTCATTGTTAATATCATTTTTAATAAGTTCCTTGGGCATTTCATGGAAATCCTGAGCTACTTTCGTCTCTTCTTCATGCTTTTCATTAGAAACATCACTGTTAGTTTGTTGCACGTTGTTTTCGGTAGATCTTTCCGGTGCTTGCCTTTCCATTCTTTCAGAGCTGATGTCTTCTTCTAGGGAATCTGGAAAGTAAACTCGTTTAAATCTGAAAATTTTCTCTAGAGATACCCTACGTGTAGTTCTTGACACTTTTGTTGGAATATATGGATCTTCAGCGGATACTTCCACTGGATTCTCGAGAGTGGGTTGAGTAATTGTTGATTTCATCTCTGTGGGTTCTTCTGTCACTGCTGATTCTTCAGATTGGGCGATTTTCTTAGATTTTTTATCGGATTCATTGCTAGATTTTTCTTCATCAGGTTTTTTAGATTTTTCTTCATCAGGTTTTTTAGATTTTTCTTCATTAGGTTTTTTAGATTTTTCTTCCATTTTCTTTTTAGATTTTTCATCGGTTTTTTTGTTGGATTTTTCTTCTTGTTTTTTCATTTCCTCTGCTTTTTTATTCGGTTTTTTGTTATATTTTGCTTCGTTAGGTTTTTCCTCAGATATTTCCTCATTAGGTGTTTCATTGGCTTCTTCGTTTTCTGGTTGGCGATTTCTGTTTAGACCTAAAAGGCCTCCAAGTATTGGAACCGGTGCCAAAATTCTTTTAACAGTGTGGGTCAGTTGATTCACAGCATTCGGTTTTGGCTTACCATAAGGAGTTTTTCTGCCTTGTTTAGCAGTAGCGGAAGCCAACGAGTCTCTAACAATGGAATCAATCCCGTAAGTAAAAGGAGTGAATGCAGCAGCAAATATTTCTTGTGGCTTGTCCTTCTCATGCTGAAGAATATCCCACTCTACAGAATGTCGTCCTCGAAATATTCTACAAAAAATTTCTCAATATAAAATTTCATGGAAGAAATTTTTATAATCATTTATGTATACAATGCAATACAATACACAAACCATAATATTAGTTGTACCGAATGTAAGCAATGTGTCCGGTATAATATTTAGGGTGGGAAGAACTTTGTCTGAACACAATCCTAGTTAGATTATCGTCCAGGGATAACCCATCCTCTTCTTTGGATAAAATGATAACCTTTTGCATAGCATCCATGTGATTTCGTTGATAAGTGATATTCGAGAATTCCTTATGAACATATCTGGTAATATTTTTTTCTCGATCAACATCTTGATGAAAAATTTCATAGCCTTCCAAATCTCCATCACTTGTAAACCAACTCTCCGCTTTAGTAATTAAATCTTCAACACTTATAATGTTGATATTTTCAAAAGTGTTTTCTCCTGTGGTTATAACTAATGGAGTAAATTCCTCCCCTGATTCTGCCCAAGTTGTGCCCACATAATTGAAACATAAAATAAATGATAACTTTATAGTAGCAACAAGCATCATTGCTGCTACCAAAAATATTTTTACACTAGTTAACTTATAATACGTCTATGATTCCTTAAATTGGGCATATTTCTACCCTAAAAGTTCAAAACATATATGTGTAAGTAACGAAGAACATATCGAAGTCCTGTATAGTAATTTAAATTATTTAACAGTAGTAAATAGAACACTTCCGGGAGAAAAACTATAAACCCAATTTTTCAATTAATAATGACTTTAAACAAAACAGTTAATGAGGTGAACATGTGTAATTAGAAGAAGTAAATGAGGTAGTCGACCTCAATAAGCGTAAATTGTTTTTCAGTTTCAAACTATCACCATATTA
>JABASD010001395.1:0-41206 GCA_019776165.1 Pogonognathellus flavescens
TGATATAGATTTTAAAATAATAAAATATAAAATAATAAAATATAAAATAAAATATTTCAAATCACCTATCGGTCTTTTTACATTTGTTGCAAATTGTAACAGTTTATTAATTTTATATTATGTGAAGTCCAACTTTGTATTTTTATTGTATTATTTCACATACCTGTGCAGATTTTCCATAATTTATTTGTATTTTTTGATTTATATAGATCCTTCCGTATGAGATGCCCAATGTGTATGACGAATGCCAACAATTTGCTTGTATGATCCAAGGCTGCCTTCAGAAAAACAATTACCAGCAAGATGCTTGCGCTCAAGCTATAGAAATGATGTTGGATTGTTGTGAAGCAAATTCTTCAAAGAATTTTTCATCTTGTGACGGATTTCGTTTTATGCTCAACAAGAGAATCAAGGAAAGAGCTGCAGCAGCGGCTACAAAGAAATCATCTTAAAAGAGCTTTGGTTTTCGTCTTAACACAAATATAGAATTAATAAGAATTGGTGCAAAAAAACTAAATTTTTTTGTATCGAGCAAATCTTCAGTAGTTATTAAATTACTCTCTACAAAAACGAACATTTCAAGGACTTTTGCTGGATAAAAAGTGATTCTTCTTCTGATTGTTGTGAGTTTGACTATACCTGTCGCTGTGACGTAAGTAAGAGAATTATTATAAAGTGAGCCTATTGAGATTTGTTGGACAAGAAAAATCTGCGAAGAGAAGATTAATAATTGTGATAAATTGTGACGATGGCAAGTTCTATGGTTGCCGCTGGGGTTGGTTTAGCCGTGCTGGGATTTACTGGTCGTTACATATTTCGAAGAATGCCTAATATGGCTCAACAAATGAGTGAAGCGATGAAGACACTTCCGAATCTTGATTCAGCGTTATCCTCAAGTAAATATTATAAAGGGGGCTTCGAACCGAAAATGTCAAAGAGAGAGGCTGCATTAATTCTTGGAATTTCCCCCACTGCAAATAAAGCCCGCATTAAGGAAGCTCATAAAAGAATCATCACTTTGAATCATCCAGATAGAGACGGCTCTCCATACGTCGCATCAAAAATTAACGAAGCGAAAGATGTTATGGAAAGATCCTCCGGTGGTAGTAACCTTGGGCGCTAGATCTTTTAGTCCTCAAGTCCCAATCGACAATTAAAATGTAAATTGCAAAGAATTTTCGTAGTAGTGAATATAAATACATATAAAATATTATATCATCATGAATATAACTTGCAAATCTGACTGTTAAGCCATCATGCGTACTATTAATTGTAAGCTGTAGTACTGATTTGATAAGATGAATGGTGCATATTAAGAAAGACTATATGTTTATTTTGTATGAATTGATACATCTTCCTTCTTTCTTTGATGTCTCCTTTTACTTAATTAACTAAATGAATGAGCATCACTGCAATTGTCTGCATTCAATAAAAATAAAACAGTCATGAATTTGTAAAATATTTTTCAATCCTAGATTCTACTTTCTCATAACATTTTCACAGTCTGTTTTATGTAGAAAGCATAACGTGTACACGTACAAGCAAACTTATTTAGCTCACAGAATATTGTTACATGTTATTATTTTGAGCATCTTAGATCATCTTATTAATCTTATCCACTACAAGTAACATTCTAGAATCAGTTGTCAATGGTATAATGTCTCACACTCACAATACAATAATGCAAACTGATTTGACAAATTATTTTTCATGTACATAATATATATAGTTCACCAAATACGCAATACGCATACCTTCGAACTATACATACCATAAATTACTTGATTCTGTATTTTCTGCATGATGAATGCTTTCAAACTACAAATTGCGTAGGCACCATTGTAATGCATACATAACAAATAATCTTTCATCACAAATCGCGAAATAAAAATATTGCTTGCTGATGCATGACCATATTCTACTAAGAAATGAGATCTCTGTGCCTTTCCACTATATTGTTAGGAAGCTCTTCCTACTTTTAGGTGTTGGTTGCGTTGTGTTTTGCCACATGGAAATGTACGCGTCGTCGTCGCTAGTGCCAGTACACCACCAATGTTTCTAAAAAATAGTCTCATCTCTTGCTTGGTTTCCTGTGAGTATATTTCAAGTGCCGGCACAGTTTTCTTCCTTCAGTCACTCAGTTTACGTTGAGTCGTGTTGTTGAGTTCCTGTGGTGTTCTTGTTTGCATTCTTGTTTACCCTTCTCTGAATTGATACACTAAAATTCTTTAAAACTGCGTATGCATTCACAGTGCAACTTTTATTTTCTCCCATGTGACATTGACAATTAAAATTTTTCTGCAAGAAATTTTGTACTACTCTGTGTAAGTGTATCTAAAAGTAATCATGCTGTACGTGATACTCCGAAGAATTTATACAAAATAAAATTCTAATTACTAAAGCAAAAGGTTAAAGTCATTAGTAACCTTACAGTACAAATCCAATTCCAGTCTCACACACATTACTATACACACTTCCATAAAGTGTTTCCACTTGATTCACAAAGGACATGTTAAATAGCAACCAGGCAGTACAGTACGATTGATGATTAAATCGTGTGTGTAATACTTTCTGGCTGAGCCAAATTATTTCTTACTTATCTTAGTTCTTTACAGTCAACAGAGCAGACAGCAAAAGCAATTTCCTTGCAAAATACAAAATACTATACTGTAATAAGAATAAAAGCAAATCATTTGTGACAGTTGTACACGAGAAAAAGTCACAGATTGTTCTTTTAAAGTTTTAATTGCATCTAAAAGCTAAAACTCTAAACAGACAATCGCTTCATTTCATATACACATTCAATTCTGAAAAAACTTTATGAATTACTTAATTTTTTATTTGTTCCAATAATATGTTGGAACGCTTAACTATCTCTTTAGTCATATCCATACTGCCACCCTGGTCATATCGTCATACACTGTGTATTGCTTTACTTAATGCACCATTACTCTGTCTGATAATAATTATCTTCCTTTCTTTCGTTGTCTCCTTATCACACTTGAGGTCTTATAGGTCTCATGATAGTAAAAGAAAGTAGGTACGAACATAGCATGACATAATAAAAAATATAATTTGCATTTAATTCAGTCTCTTCTTTGAACAGCAGTTCAGTGTCATTTGGCCCACAGTGAATAATAATATAATCTGCATCAGATCTCTTAAGAGGTCTTTGATGTTAATTAAAACGAACTAATAAGTGAGTATGAGAGAATGTACTTCATTTACAGATATAATATTATACTTTCCTTATAGAATACTTAAAGGTTCAATGTATAGGTATAGTAAAGCATGTATATAACAATATGACTCGATATAGTATAATATGTAGTATTTTGTTTCACTGTATCTTGTATGCCTAGAATATTTAATTACAGTCGCCTTAAATCAAAGCAGAGCATTCTGTCTCAAGTATATTGCGAGTATAATAAAAAGGACTTCATCCTTTGAATGACTTTTGCATTGACATCGGTTTATTAGTTTGAATGAAATTATTCATCAGGGTTGCTCTGCTGCTCTTCATTTGATTGTCGTCGCACACACAGACTTTTCCCATTATAACTATAAATATATCCGATTCGTGTAATAAATAACCTTTAGCTTTGCTGTACTTTTTTAATATGGTACAGTACTCTCGGGATATTATATTATGCACACATGTTCGTGTGCAAAGAATATATACAGATTTTCTAGCTCTCTCTGTCTCTGTGCATACAATAAATACACCAAACGACTATTAAAGTGTTTTACGCCTTATGTGACTCGGGGATGTTCCCTAATGAATAATAATAAACCAATTGGATTTTTTCTTTGTGCTTAAGACTATTAGATTCTGAGAATATTATTACTATATATCACAGAATGGGTGTGCTATCTTATTTACACTTATAACTTTTATAGGAATTGCTAGAAACATACACATACAGTAGTTAATATAATTGAATAGCCAGCTATTTGTTTAAGTAAGTCTGTTACCAAATTACATTTCCAGTTTAGATATTGTACACACACACACTGATTTATATTTATGTGTGTGTGGTATATACGGAAATTTTATGTTTGCTGATGAAAGCTCTGCTCATATCCAGGAGGAGGATATAATATAAGGTGTTTGTATTTTCTGTAGTACTGCCTGACTGTTTTTAAACATGAATTCATATATAATATTGGAATTACATATTAGAGAATCTCATGATACACTTACGGCTTCCATCATCGTCTCAGAAAAAGAAAATTGTATTGCTTTGTTGCAGCAACGTTTCTTAATGCGTCAAGAACTTTATATTTGTATCTCTACTAAAGGACATTTATTATTACTATAGTAGTTAGTGCCATAATACGTTACTTACTTAAGAGTGGTTATTTAATTGGTTGTTGTTGAACTGGATAGATTACCAATATCTCCTTTATAACTTGTTCTTCTGGAGAACATTATTTATTATCTCTCTTGTGAACTTATTTCGTGACACTGCTCCTTCTTGACTTTGTTGCAAGTTGAATCTTCTTCATACCAAAACAGAATATTTTATATAGTGTAACACTTACGTTGCACTTACTCAGCGAGTGATCCGTTCTATATCTGTGTGTAGTGGCGTACATTGCATTGCGATTGCGACAATACCTTACAGATACAGCTCTTACACACACACACACAATTTCAATGTGTGAATTCATTAATAAAGTATGTACACTTAAATGATACAAACCGATATCTCCACAAAGAAAATCCACATACACAGCAAATACATTTTCAGTGCACACAAACTCGATTTACTTACTTAGTATTGTGCTTAAGATACTGACTGATGCTCCTACCAATAATATTGACATTATAATTCCTACACACAACTAAACATTTTACATTTACACGTAAAAGAATATGTGCTATAGCATTCCTCTGCTATTTATACACAAGAACAACAAAAGAACACTTTGCTGCTTTATTTTACATGTAATATAATTTGCATATACGCAACGTACTTACGTATACGCTAATAAATTTTTATACCTTTGTTAATGTACTTAAGGAATCCCGAACAATATTAGTACCACTACTACTAGTAGTAGAATCTGTGTATAGGTACTTTGTATTTATATAGTTATAACTTTGTATAAGTTATAGTTATAAATACAACTGAGAGTATTGTGCAGGATAATAGAAATCATTATTATCGTGTAGGTACATACAAGACCAATCACATTTGCAGCATCAGCCATTAATGTACATTATCCGTGCATGGGGTATATCGTCAGTGAGTCACGTCAACAATTGCATTCTCGTTGTTTCTTCTGATGTTTTCTTGTCAGTTCTCCAGCAGTTGCTTTCCGTGACTTGTGACTTTAACATTCATTCCTCCTTCTATGTTTATAACTAAAAGTATACTGCTCCTACTACTACCGTGCTATCAACTATTACTTAACCAACATTATTACGGATAAACTATATAAACAAATTTGTATTACATATATACAGTTGAATATTATTATATACATAACCTTCTGATTCAAAACTGTATGCAAAGACTATATAGAGACTGTATATTACAGAAATTAACTTCAAGTTAATTATTATTCTGCTCCCCTCTGGTTATCCTGCGTAATCATAAATCCACGACATAATCGATAAAATTAATTTATGAAGTGCACATAGATTTTGTACTTCCTGTTAAAAATATATATCTTCGTCGGATCAGATTAAACACAGATGATAATGGATCTTTCTCGGAACGATTTGTTTATTGATTCATTTTGAGTGAACTACAGAAAAGTACTTTAAGCAAAATTCAATCGAGTTTTTAAAAATATTTTCTTCTATCCTAACTTCGAAAATTACATATCGTCATCTTCATTAATAAACATTTTCCCGTTTAGTAGAAAAAACTCCAGTTATTTATTGGTTTGTTAATGTGTTGAGATCTTGTGCAGAAATAAATTATTACTAGTCTCACCTTGTGAAGTTACATGAAAAATAAGAGTGCATAGTGTCTAGAGTTTCTACTTTCGTATGATACGTGTCTAACATGAGAAACTATACTTGAAGCAACAGCAAGAGAATGAACAGGGAAGAATATGGTCGGCGGGGACAAAGCTAAAAGTACACGAAGTAGCAGTGGCAGCTTTGCCTTACTCTTTAAGAAGCAGAAACCAAAAGGCAATAATTGTTTCTTTTGTCAGTGTACATATTATTGTGATTGTGTCATTCAAACAAATCATTCGTTTGTGATTACTATCGGCTTGGTTATTAATACTGCTGTTGGGATATTCTCTTAGAGTGTCTGTACATAAAAAATCAACATTTCATCCTAATTATCAAAATACGGTGTATAAAAATATAAAAATAAAATTCCCACATCAAACTCTTTGCAAAATTAAATGCAGTGCCAATTTTTTGTCACACATTTGTAGTCAATCGAAATCTACGTCGTATCTGAACCAATTATATGTACCTAAATTACACTCGTACCTAAAACAACTAAAATACCTGCTACTACGTACACCTAAAAGATCCTCGTACCTCAGAAAAATCACAAAGCAAAGAAACAGAACTATATAAATTTTATGATAATCAATTTCTTCAATTCGATATTGCTGACTCGACTGAGTGAGACTGATTCTCATTGCGTCTCATGCATTCTCTTGTCATGAAACAATACTATGACTTTGTATAAAAACGAAGTGTAGAAGAAGAAGAGAACATGTCAATCGTGTAAAGAAAAAAATCCTGTACCTGCACTCAACCATTGTTTAAAGTTCTAAGGTTACTCAGCTCATCGCATTATAGAACATTACTTGAAAAGACACTGTGAAAATACAAATCCACCAATTTGTATTCTTCGTCCTCTTAAGTGAATAATTAGCTTGGAAATTCAACCTCGTCTCTAGTGTCTAGTTTCAATCAGAGTCTATATAGTCACGTTTACAAAATACATATTATAAACTTAGTCAAGTCACACTACCTTACTAGTAACACTTCAATTTGTAGTTTACATAGGATTTGTGATAAACACAAATGACACAAGAAGAGTATCATTTACTCCGCTCTTGTACGTAAATGCAGTCATGCTGAATATTTCCCAACGATGTAATACAAATAATACAATTAGGCATCACCTTTACATACAGGGACATTGAAAAATATATAACTACATTCTACACAATATTTATTACAATATATAAATCTTCTATACTGTATATTTCTATCTCTGTATAATATCTACACAAATCTCTTAAACACAGTAGCTGCACCGTGAAAATTTCCTTTAAGGAAGAAAACCAACTTAGCAGTAACTATTAACTAATTGTTGTACTGTACGGCTGTAAGTTCAAGATAATTCTTCACTTAAGTACACCAGTCGACCTATACATTGTACTTATACTTCATTGTATACGTAATAACGCTTAGTAAGTTTATCTACACACAAAGTACATCCGTATACGTACATATACAATCCTCGTGTATACAATTATACGAACTTACATGCATTCTTGCATTGTTAAAGTTAAAGGCAGCCCCAAATAGTAAATACTGCATGAAGGAAGATTATAGCTCCTCTATAGGAAGCATAATAATTTCATCTTCATCATCATCCATCACATTAACATTTCCAAAATATTCCAAGTACCCAACATAATACAGATGCACGGAAAGCGTCATTTATTTGAACATTACTATACCTAATCAAAATATTTGTCCTTTCATCATCATCGTCATCATCGTTGTTGTCGTCAGATATTCATTGAACGTAAAGAAAAACAAACCTAAGTAAATCTACGCACTCATCGTAATAAATCTGTTAATTCCACATTGAATTTATACAGTAGAGCATGGAATAACAGTATATAGACATTATATACTGAAGAAAAGATTACTGTGTACCATATAAAGATACAATTTGTATCATTGACGATTGCATTGTTGTTGTTGTTCTTATTAGTCAGTTTGTGTTGTGTCAAGTCAACAAAGTGTATTATATACAATCGTCTCATTTTGTTCGGTGTTTGTACTACATCATCCTACACACAAGAAATCCCTTCACAGAAGGAGAAAGACATATAAACTAAATACAAAGCCTATAATAACTCTACCAGAAATATATACACGCAACTTATACTTACAATTCTATCACCAGACGGAGAAAAGTTAACCCAATATAAGAAGTATAGTAAGAGGACAAGAAGAGCAAAGAGCAAAAGCTCCACAACAATAAAAGAGAGTTCTCTTGTACTTGACTGTAGTTGAATCAAGCAGTCACATTATTATTACTATTAATCATAATAAGTAGCACTACTAATACTTTTACGAATCAGATTCATGTACAAGTTTTACATACATACAACAGACACACACTTACGAGTGTACTAATATATACGACACTATTTAATTCAGTTTGTGAATAGATAGCAGTGTGGCTTGAATACTTTTAGGACATTGCAACATTAAAGCTGGAGCTGTGCTGTAGTGCGGTGCATTTAGTGGTGGTGTGTGTGTTAAGTGTACAAGTAGTGGGAAGAACTGTTGTATCATGCACAGACAATTCCATACAAGCTATTAACTATAATATTGCAATACATACAGATATTGCTTAGTTCTCCTGTGTTATACACATAATATACAGTGCTAGTCGTTTTATGTGTGGATAACGAGTTAATACTTTTGTATGCATAACGTAACACATGCAGACACATATCAGATAGAATTCAGTGAGTTCTACGTTGCGAAGCATCAGACGAATAAATAAAGAGAGAGAGAGAGAGAGAGATAGTTGATAAGTGGGCTGCGGCTGGTTGTTGGCTTATTATAAAAAAGTGAACTCTGAGCTGGTTATTTCTAGAAAGAACTGGTTATGAGATTTTGTTCATGCCGAGAGTGCAACTTGATTTGAAGACACTTTTATTGTACACATGACTTGTTTTCTATACACTCTACTGTTATTACACTATATAACTTGCTGCTCGTGCATTTGATTGGAAAATTAATTTCTCTGAGTGATTTTTCTATAAATGCTCGTCATATTCGTGGACTATTGACTTGTACTTGGTATTTACGTACCAAAAGATAGAGAAATACAACGGGCTCATTTTTCTTGTCTTAACAATATTATTTCATTTCCTCATGCTTCAAAATACAAACTCATATTATATAAAGACACTTATACTTCTATGTGTAAGTAAGGAGGCTAAATAAGTGGAATGCATAATAATCACTACTTTACTGGTATATACTGCTAAATGTTGTGTGTTTTATGTATCGCTATGTTATTTATGTACAGTGATGTGATGTACGTACACTAGAACATATTATTATGTGTACTGAACTCAAGTTGAATGGATATGAATTAGAATGATGATGATAAGCTAATCGGAAAGTGTACTGTACTTTTTAAGGACAGTTCGTTCATACTCTTATAACCAGAAACAACTTCCAGCAACTCTCAAGTACCATAAAATATCCTGGCTACTTTTTCACGCACGGGTTTGTTTTAATACTACTGGAATTCATTGTACCCATTCTCTATACACCACTACGATCATTGTAGTAATCTCATTCGTAAATCTTATACGTGCTTTTACTTTAAAAATTCGTTTCGGTTTGTGGTACTTTGTAAAAACTGTTCTTGTACTTCATAAAAGTGTCTGCCTCAATTCATTTCTGGTTGCAAACGTGTGTTACAAGTATTTTTACTGACATTGTTCCGTCTCCGTCATGACGATCTTCATTATTACCATGTGAATGTCATCATCGTAATATTTATAACCCTTGAAAATATCAAACGACCACATTACAAAAGTCTCAACTTGTTTTCAACATGACTGGTTGATTGGTGTGTTTAGACATTGCATTGGCATATGTGTGTTTGAAGCATAAGAAGAAGTGTTTCTTTTACACTACGAATAGTAGCTAAAAGGAAACAAGAAGAAGAAAAAGAACACTGCGAAAATAATGTGATACGTATGCGTTTCAATGTTCGCTTACTTAGACTTGGCACTTTGCGAATTCCTGTGTGCTGTTTAGCTTTTCAGTCAAGTAGCTAATAGCTCTATGCGAGAAACGATACACAGAGAGAGAGAGAGAGAGAGAGATACTCTTGAACAAGAAGAAGAGGACCTGTACACAGAGAGCTAAGCTTTAACTAAACGGGCTGGTAAAGCTAAAAAACATTATAATATATTATGAGAGAGTTGATTGAACTGAAATGCTCTATTCCTCTCTTCTTCTTCGTCTTCAACTTCTTCGTCTTCTACTTCCACTACTGACTTGTTGACTGTTATTGTGCCGTGGTCGTGTGGTGTTCCGTTTTCTGCCTGCAGTCTCGCAGTGCATAGTACATAGACGGTTTAGTACTACTACTGCTGCTGGTAGAAATACCATGTGTACTCTTCACCAGCACCAGTAAAGTGTGTGCGTGTTATAAAGCATCGTGTACTATCTGTTCTACTACTACATATACAAATTCTGCTGGTAAAACCATAAGCTGTGCTTATATGAGTAAGAATATGCTCTGTGTGTCGTAATACCTATTTCGAGTTCAACTTCAGCTGGACTGTGGACTACTACTGTGTTCTGTGTGGGAATTCCGATTCAATTGCATTTTTTCGGATGCGAGAAGAAACTGTTTTATTACTGCTCATGTATCGACTGCAACGCACATTTACACACTCTGCTACTTAAATTTAGACTCTGTACACATACAAAAGCTAAATTGACTCACATGAATGAGAGTATTTTACTTTACACGTTCAATTATAGTACTTGTGTGATCCCACACACAAATAACTTATATAACTCGATCTCTATATTGCAAAAAACTTTTATATACATATAGAAAGTATACTGTAACTTTTATTACTACTCATAGACTCAGACTGTGCTATAAATTATTATATTAGATAATAATATTATTATAGCGTGCAAAAAACATGTAATAATCTCCTATGTATACACACTGCCTGTTTTTTTAAGTCAACCTATTAAGTACATTTTGTAACATAACTCTTTTTGTTGACAAGATTGATTGTGTGACAAACTATTATGTTTTTTCCAAGAATGTGGGATGGATGAGTTGAAAATTGGTTTCTTGACATGAAAATGCGATTGAAATTAAAAAGGGCAATGTGCAACCACATTTAAGGGCTTTTTGTTGCTATTGCTGTTCCTTCAGGTGCCACGTGTCCTTTGTCTCTCACCATATAAGACTACTACTACTGTACTGACTGTTGTGTAAACCAGTAGTACTTATTTCCTCTTTGTGGTTTCCTCTGTCTTCACTTGACATGTAATGGAGGTCCATAAATAAGTAATTGTTTCCGATTCACTTTTATGTCCAGTGAGTACCTACTGCATTAAATACATTCAACTTTTACAATAGTTATAAAACCTTCAAACAAAAAAGTTTTAACTATTGTTACCCACTGTGTAATAGTATACTAAGTGTATTTATAGTTGTATACACACTTGACGAGTGGACTATATACTTACACACACTTATGTGGTTGTTTTTGTGAGCTTTGCGAGTGGTTTTATTCGATATATTCTGTGGATTGGTTCAAGTTCAAAATGATGGAAGACTATAGAGTTGGATACCTACTTGCAAGTATGTCTTATAACAGTAAGCGCCCATTAATTACCATTAACTCTCTTTATTAACAATCTTTACTGTATTTAAATTTCATACTAAATAGTTAGAAGTATTACTACTCGCTTTTGTTCATTCGTAGACATATTGTGCTTTTACTTGGAAATTTTTATTCTACCTGTATGCAACGTAGTTTGTTTTTCATGAAAAGTGTAGTTAAACAAAGGTATATTGCGTAGATGTAAAAATGTGGGAGTACTACATGTAATGTACCTTTTGAGTTTAGAGGTATGTATGTATTATTTACTGAATTAATGCGACATGAGTTTAGATTACATACATCAGACATCATCCCTAAAGACAAACAAAGATAAATAATGCTTCGTCACAAAATTCTATTGAATATTTTGATTTTACTACGTAGGCATGCCTATGACTTGAAGGTACGTATTGCATAATAGTGTGCTGATGCCATTGCATGACTGATTGATGACAAAGCAAATTTTGATATAAAATTATTTACATGATTAGCGATAGTCTTTAAAAATTGACACGTGTGTGTGGTGGAAGGTAATTAAATTAAGCTTGATTAAAATAAACGTTAAATCCACTTTTCTTCCTTGTCTATAGATCCTACAACAGGTTTATGTGTACATTGTATAATATGTATTGTAGCAACAGCAATAAAGTGCATTTCGCATTTTAGTAACTGGTAATTTCTGCTTTTAGGCCGTTTGAGGACAATGCTTACAGATTACATGTGTATTGTAACATTTGTATATCGTGTAGCACATTACAAATGAGATTTTGAAACTTTTCATATCCATATGCACAGTAGATCAGTTAGCTATCATATCGATATAGTAATAATAATAAGAATTTGTATAATATCTCTATCGTTGAAAACGTTGACATTTAATGATGGTGATATATTTTATATTCATGTGTGGTATATAGTGGCGGTGTTTGTACTAATTATGTGAAATGATTATTGGTGGTAAACGATATACAATGTTTATGTGTTTACAATGCGACTGCGACTGATTAAAATCGGTACGTCTACTATAGTATCAATAAATAAATTAATGGTTGAATATAGATGATAAGATAATTTAGACGAAATTAATCTATGCACTTAATTGTGTTTTCACTCTACAGCTTCTGTGCTGTAATTGTAGTTATGTAAATACTCTGATTAGATTTGCTTACTTTCCATTATGTCTCAGAAGTACGAATTCTAAACATGGGACATATGTCCGCTGTTGTCATATAGGTTTAAAATTTAAAATATAAGCTTAATCTTCTTTTGAGAGATACGCATGTATTGTAAAGCATAATATTAATTTGTAGTAGTACCAGTAGGGTTCGTTTATATTTTTATGGAGGAATCTATAATTGAGAGTTTATTAACAATTATCCACTGAAATAAAATCGCATGTTATTTGAATGCGATAGCGATGATTTAATACAAAGTACTTATTATAGTTAGTTAGCTATTTATGATATCTAGTTTTGCAGGCAAGTGACATAATTATGTAAAAATGTAGCATTTTACGTGTGGCCAATTTTGTGTGTGCATTATTTTCATAAAGCTACTGTCAGTCAATTTGCGACCAAGCCTTAAAATCAGGTTTTCATGAGATGCTAATAGTGTTGACATATAGTTAAGTTTATGGATATGGTTAAATGATCATTAGTCAAATGGAAATGTTATTTCGAGGAAGACATGTGGTTTTGCAAAGAATTAAATTCCCCTTCACTTAGCTGAACTAACTTAAATACAGAAATGCTACAATGTACTGTTTGAAGTGGCTAATAAAAGTGCCTAAACAGGTGTTTAAGGAATGTGAACTTCAGGAAGTGTTTCACAATTCGTAAAACTTATGCCGCTAAAGGATGACAACATTATACGTATTCTTCTTACAGATATGCGATATGTATATTTGTGTAATATTAGTAATATAATCATGTCTGCACGTATAACATGATTCCTCTAAACGGAATAGATACCGAATTATGCAATTTGGTATTGCTACAGTTATGTGTGTGTTACTATCCATCATTTCTACATTTTAAAATTAATTTATACGCAGCTGTCCTGACTCTTGATCATTAAACGACCAGATTTTTTATTTCCATGCATTGTATAGTAGGGTACGTATCTGTATTTGTGTATTTGTTGTTGTTTGTTATGTGCGAGACAGGGCATAAGCCGAATGTTCCTCTTTGAGTTACTTCGGTATATTTCCTTATAGAATGAACTATTAAGAATTATTATGATTATCCTGTTCCGAACATTTTCGATATGAACTTTTAAATTGTGCGTGTGTGACACACTTGTTCATTAAACTTCATGGAAATTGCAAGATAATCCTCAGTTGACACCCACACATAATTTTCCATGAGTCATTCGATGTTGTCATTATACAGTACAAAGTCTGAAAATTGGTAGTAAATTCGTGTAAGTAATAAACTGTTCGCCTGAGGATTAGTAAAAGGTTGGGGAATACTTAGGTGGATGCAAGTGTAGTAGAGTCATACCATACTTGCACGTATTATTCCATGCTTAATATTTTGTTTATTATTTAGGTTGAAGACTGTCACTGTCAGTATTGTACTTATATTATCTAGTTAGTAGTGAAACTTAGCGGAGAAATTGGGAAATCCCTGATTTCTGTTCGGAAAATATACTTTAAGCTATTCTGGTCACTTTCATGTAATAGAAATAGACGGGACAGGGAAAAGGGACGCATCAAATCCAAATATACACAAGTTTACCGTTTTGAGTTCGAGTTCTCAACATTTTTCTATGTTGTTATACTACATATTATGCGAAACCGATAACATTATGAAAAATACATGTACTAGCAACATGGACAAATATAAAATATTTGCTTTACACGTATATTTTAGAACTAGTAGCGCGATCCTCCGTTGTATATGTATAGGAAATTAATCAAAAGTAAACAAAATGGTTGTATATGTAGTATTTGGAGGAAGAGATATTGCGGTTGTTATTACAGAAAGTAGGGATTCCCAAAAGAAATTTTAACTGCACTAGGTAAGTAAATGAATGCATGTCAACTCTGAAGCAACAAACAAGAATTAAGGTTGAAAAGGAGATTCATGTATTTGAGCCACACTCAAGGTGACTCCTGAGATTATTACTGTTGCTAGAATTTAAATTGACAAACACATTACAATAGTAATAATTACTATACTAGATACTTTCTGTGTCAATGTGTCAAATGAAAGTTAATTTATTGAACCAAAGTTGAAAAAAATCCATATAATTTATCTCGCATTCAGAATCTTTAATTATTTTATAATATTAATGTGGAATGTGGAGCATATAATATGTAGTATATTATGTGTCTATTCAGCGCATATTATGCTATAGATTTCTTTTAAAACACTGTAATTGTTTTCAATCAGGTTTAGGTAGCCTTCATTACGTGCATTTACATTAGCCATTACTGCAATTAAAATATCATTAATTTGGAATTATTTTTCAGGTACATATCGGAACATACTGACTGAGTAACTCTCTAACTCAAATTAATAATTTTACTCATATTTACAATTATGTCAGTTATAAAACTAAATCTAAATAATTCATATTTAACTTCTCGCAACAGCATTAAGGAATTTTGAGTTTAAATAGTTAAAAATCTTCCTTCTTTTAAAAACATTAAACACTGGAAAACATGGACGGAAAAGTCTTAAGATTATTATTAACATTAAACACCTCTTTTAGCTAAGGAATCATAAATGTGAAAGGCAAATTGATTAAAACTGCATTTTTATATTAGGCATATAGTTAGGATCGTATCTGTCAAAGTTTGGGCTCCCCGGGCTTGAGTCCCCCAACAGATTACGAAAAAGAGCTTTAATTTAACAAAAAATGTACGTAAATGTGCTCACTTTTTACATCTGACCGCCCCCATCTTAGAATCCTAGTTACGCCCTTGTAATAAACTACTTGCTTACTGAAAAAATCGCGAATATTTTTTTTTATTTATCCGCAGAAAATTTTGTTATGTGTAAGAAAAGCATAAAGTTATTGGGTCAAAGTCTTTTTACCTATAATGTGAAAAATATATATCTATAATATAGTGAGTTAATAAACGGATTGATATATATAACTCGTGTTTCTGACTTTGCAAATTACATTTCTTTAAAGACGATTTGGTAACATTTATTTATACCACACCAACACAAAGCTATAACATGTAAATGTGTTATTAATTAGCACTATAAGTGTTAAAATGTATAATAATAGTTATCATTGTATTTATGTATATGTTTAAACTTGACATATCTAATACCTACAGGAAAATTTCATAGTGTTACATTACTACGACTATCTAACTCAGAGGTATGTGTTTCGCATGCATGGAAAAAGGTGTTATATTTCTGAGAGAAGCTTACGTTGATGTTTCAATGTTTCAAAATGTGCTGACGCATATAATGAGGTTAAATTTGCAGAGGATAGACCCATCAAAGCAGCAATTGACTTTGCCGTGTATTTTAAATGATCTTTTTAAAATATTCCATAGTCACAGCATAGCAGATTGTATGTACTAATGGCATAA
Organism: Pogonognathellus flavescens; assembly: GCA_019776165.1. NCBI lineage: Eukaryota > Metazoa > Arthropoda > Collembola > Entomobryomorpha > Tomoceridae > Pogonognathellus > Pogonognathellus flavescens. Next base: position 16,169 of record JABASD010001395.1, read on the forward strand.
GCACATTTGCTATTTATAACCAGTCGGACTAAATAGTAATTATATGCTCTCATGCAATTTATTTGCACGATGGATAAAATTACCTTGGCACATCACTACTCTTTGAATATAAATGCAAATACCAATCCGTTTGACTTGATAATTAGCACTTTAAAAACGAAAGAGCTTTGTACACGCAAATAAAACGATACTACTTACTGGAACTTGAGTAACTTTAACTTAATGTTGCTCTATTTAAATTCATTACTTATTAATGGTAATGATTATGTTGTAAAATGTTAAGGATAATGATTGCGATTATTTTATGCTTATGTTTGTAACGATGTTTGTAACGATGTTTGTAAAGAAACGCGGAATAGTACCAAATGACATGACATGAATGACAAACCAAAATACTAACAGCATGAATAATAATTTTATTAAATACAAAACGTCTGATGAATTGATTAAGCCATAGAAATAAATCACGTAGTAAATAGCGAAAAATAGTTTCAGTTTAACTTTATTTTTGCATTGATTTGCAGGGAGCATGTCTTCCTCGGAAGTCCGAATGACTCCAAGACCAGCGAAAGCACCCGCTTGGTCAGTACCACCAATGATGACATCCCCAATGGATGACCCGTCCTCATGCTCAGATAATGCTTCAGATAATTCAGACAAAATCGAAAGCATTTGTCAAACACAGTCACATACCAATCAACAAGCACAATTGAAAAATAGAAAAAGGAAAATTATTGGAAATGGAAGTCCATCCTTTGTCAATACGACCAGTAATAATTCCAATGTTAACAATAGCATAGCTGACAATCAACATCAATCGGCAAAAGACTCAGATCCACGTGCGAATAATGTGCCTAGAAACCCTCAAGGTACAATTTTGTCAATTGTTGCAATTTTTGTTTTCGCAGAAAGGAAAATAGGAAAATATTTACATAGTGTGAGAGGAAAAAATTCACAGCAAATATTATTTTATCAATATATGTAAGCCAAGGGTGTATATTATCTAGAGTTAACAAACGGGGGCTAGATAGGTTGGGGCGGCCTTAGAAATTTTAAATTCCGCAAATTTTTGTCAAAAACTTATTTTTCTAGAATCTGCGAGAAAGACTCAAACTCGGCGAGTTCATACGTAGATACGCCCTTGAAATAGGTAATAGGTCTGAGGTATTGCTTGGCCAGAATTAAAAATTCATTACATACTTTAATTAGGCTATAGCCTTTGTGAAGCGATTAATATAATAGCAGCACAATTTGAAAGGTTCTGGACATTTCTGGTTCACTCATGTCAAATAATTTATTCAGGGTACAATGCTTCGCTGATTTACCTAAACCATAGCTTTTAAATCCCACTTACGATGCATTAACGTAAAAATTCCTTTTTTGTAATTAAAGCATCAAAGTCCTGTCTCTTTTTGAATAGTAAAATAAAGTAAATTACTTAGTTAAAATAGTAAATTGTTTTCTATCACAATAGAGTAGATCGTAGGTTTTCTCAAAGTTCGTGTGCAAGTGTCAAATCACAATTCATACTTTAGCAATTTTAAATTACCTCGTAAAAATTCGCATTAATAATGCTGAAGGTTAAAATAGTTAGATAAAAATATTATTCTTTAGGCATATATTGCATAGAGTGCCTCCCCATCGATGTTACAGTTAACGTACATATAAAAATGAATGAAGACAATCAATGACGTAACATTTTGATATTATAATGTGAAATTGTGCTTGTTATAAAAGGAAGTATATAGGAACTTCTCAATTTTTACTGTACTTATATATAATACTCCACATTGTCAACTGAGTGGATCAATACGCAAATGGGACTATAGATACTAAGGGGAAGGATGAAATTATATTCTATTATTTCCATTCTGTTTATTGTTTATTTTATGCCCATCTGATCTAATCCAGCAATTTCATACAACACTAACAACGAGAGTGTTAGTGACGCAAGCAAGGAATCTGAGGTGATTCGAATGAGGTGATTCCATGAAAGTGATATTGGTATAAGTTAATGTAATGGCAGCATCTGCTCCCAATACAAAGTAAAGTACTCCACAAGAGAACTACATTGAAAAGTAATTCCTTCGTGGTCGTGTTAAATGACTGGCGAGTGAGAATAATAAATGCCAGAGAACAATAATGTACTTTATAGATTGTCTTGTTATAACAATATCATATGGCAATTTCTTTTTGTGTTCTATCTAGTTTATAGTTGTGGCAATTCATTAAGTACGGCTTTTAACTCCCTTTTTATATAGACACAGAAGAAACTTGGCTTTTAATGAATATTGTCGCAATTTTTCTATGCAGGGAGTTTGTGGGCAGATGCAGAAAGTTTAGCAGCCGACTTTGACGGCTCTTTGTCTGGACTCGGAGCGGATTTATCTACAGCTTCTTATGACATGTCTGAAGCCCTTCTTGCCCTTCCTTCCCTCTACCACCATCACAGAAATAATACAGCCACCACCGCATCCCAAAACCCAAATTCTGGCTCCAATCCCAATGCAAAGTAAGAAAACATATTTTTAAACTGCAAAAACATATGACAACTATTCCCTGAAAGAATTTATGCTAAAATTATGTTTTTTGCCATCCAATTTCTACTACTCTGTGTGTCGTATTTGAATTAAAAAATAAAGCAATGATTGCATTTTCATTTACTATTGCAGCAAATAAGTCTCTGAATCTTAAATTGATAGTATAGATAGATGTTCGTTGTATGTATCATTTGTGTGCACAGTGTTATCATGTCTTATCCTTTGTATTAAGCTTAAGAGACATTTATTTTAGCGAACTGAGCAAACAACTTAATGTTTTAAATGGCTCACTTAATAGTTCATTCAACTGCGAATTAATATTATTCAGATAATTAAAAAGACTCGATCTTGTAGCAATATATACCTAGGAAAGAACGACGTGACGCGAGATAAGCAAATAAACTCGTAAATAAAATGTCTCGACTTAAATATATAAAACAGTCGATATGTATGGAAGCAGGCATCTACCATTAAATACTTGTGTGTGGTCCCACTTCAATTCTATGATTGTGCTTTACCGTTCGTTCTTACTTGCAGAAAATGTGCTGACTTATTTATTAAAGACAGCGAGCGACCACAAGTGTTTCATTCACGACAAGAAAGGTTGATTGTCTTTTATTGCCATTAAATGGTCATACTCTTAATTGCTGTTCAATATAAAATATTTATTGCATATTAGTAGAATATAAGACAGTTAACCCCGTATATATGTAGCCGATACTATTTTTAGAGTTTTGTCAGTGTATGGGTATGTAGAAGTAATTTCTCTCAAATTCTCGTAGGTACTTACTAAGAAACGATTAAGAGTTTTCTTGTCCTTCCTTTGGAGATAATAATGTCTAGGACAATTAATTTACTACAACGCTATTATTATTGTATTATACATTCTGTGCATCATGTATAAGGGAATCAATTAATTTGTTTCAGATATTATACCTTTATAGATAGGAGCAAACGCTTTGTACATAACCGGATACATACAGCCAATAAGTCTAACAGTTTAAGCTGTGCTATTATAGTATAATATATTTATAAGGATTCTAGTTACAGTTATATAAATGGATACGAACACAGTTTAGTTACAGAACTTATAAGTGTATTATTAAGGATACGACATTGGTGAGGTTGTCGGAATTTATGAGACAGTTTAATTTCATTACGTGTCTCTATCTCAGTTACATACATTAATAATAAATCACAGTGAGTTTGCAATCATGTACTCTGTAAGAAATGATAAATTGATAATGAATTGCAGCAGTAACTGTACAAAAATAAATTTGTTTCTTTTTATCGGCAAAAATACGTAATAGGTATAATATGTATACGTTTATCTTGAAGAAGGATTAGAAAACGGATAGATAAGCTATACTATAGCTATGAATCAACATTAATTCCAACAGAATAAAAATGACATTGCGTATTTTACAGCGTAAAAGAAGTCTTCATGTACGTACAAGATGTTTATTAATGCAAGATTTTAAAATTACTTAAGAAAATAATGCCAGATTGTAAACAACATTTATTTTGATGTCGCAATGATTTTAATCGGGTTTCCAGGAAGCTTAATCAATTTTTGTGACGTATAGATTGTTAGGAAAACATATTGAGACGATTTGGTACGTAAATGATATGCTTGTAAAGAGTTTTACGAATTTTTGACTAAATGTGAAGAATGAAGAAGCATAGAACAAAAATTTTATTTTCTGTAAGATTAATTGAATTGTTTGATTTTTTTAATAGCAACGGGTTCCTTAAAGGAGAGGCTGGCCTCACCCCGTTGGCAGCAGCGCATTTACACGGCGGCTCTTCTGTGTCACTCCCTGGAGATTTCCATTTCGAACAACATTCGTCCACATGTCAGCAAAACGCCAACAACCCTGAGACTTCCACTCAGCAACACCATTCTCAACTAGACCACGCGCATTTAGATTTTGAAAGAAGGTTTGTTCTCTAAAAGTTTGCTTATTTACCGGAAACAGTAATTAAATTTACCTATAATTTATTAGTGCTAAAGGAATAGCGGAAGTATCCGATTATTTTTAGCAAAGATAAAAGTCAAATGAGTATTGAACCATGCAGACCGTATAGTAATAAGATTATGATGTGCGGGGGCATCTTTAATAAAGTGTAGCAAAGTTAAGTGGAAAGTTAATTAGTAACTAAGACTAATGATGGAAATTTCCTGCTTGTTTTGGTTTTTAGATTTCAATATGTTCTCGCAGCAGCAACATCGATCGCGACTAAAGTAAACGAAGAGACTCTGACGTATTTAAATCAAGGTCAACCGTATGAAATCAAGTTGAAGAAACTTGGGGAATTGACTGCGTATCGTGGTGTAGTTTTCCGTTCTGTCGTCCGCCTTTGTTTTCACGACAGGCGACTCCAGTTTTCTGAAAGGGAACAAATTGCTCTTTGGGAAGATGCTCATCCCCAAGATCGTATCTTACAGGTCAGTTCCGTAAGTACAAAAGTAACGTGGCGCTTCATGGTGGCGTTGTCACACTCTCTTCTTCACTTTTCTCTCGTTTCATCCTTCAGCTTCGAATCTTTTTGCACCTATAGCTTTGGAGCTCTTTCTTAAAGTCGCACTAATTGTAATAATATTCCTTCTTGGCTTCACTAATTTCTATTTTTAATACAATTTATGCTTTCTGTGCAAAAGTTCTTTCAAGCAATAAGCAGTAACAAGTCAAAAGTTACTATCTAGGTCTAGGTTTACCAAGCGCGTAACCAGGATTGCCATTTGGGGACCACACGGCCTTTGTAAGCTTATAAAATGCTCAAACTAAAGCAAAATGGCTTAAATGAACCAGAAACTTTACATTCGCACAAAAATCTTACTAATTTTTGTTGTTTCGGAGGTACATTGTATGCTTTTTTTTGAAAATTGCAAAAATATCTAGTGTAAGTTCAAAAATGGGGGGGGGGGGGTTCCCGTCACCCTGTGATCCCTCCTAGGTACGTCCTTGTAGGTTATATAGAATGAAAACTAAAAATGCTAAAAAATAAGTTGCTAAAAAGTTCAAACTACTTAATTGGAGAATATCTTTTGTACGTCAATTTTTCTTTTATAATTATAAGATGCGCATATTAAAACAACTTTTAATGTAATTGTGAGACAAATTATGTAGTTACATCTTGTACATTAAAACATGAAATGAAATTCCTCTAAAGTAAATTATTAGCTGCATATAAAATATAATCTGTAGGCTGAACACCTATATATACTTAAGGTGCAAACATACGACAAATATATAGTAGGTACTTTATTTGTTAAGAGATAATTCATCCGTACTAGCTTAGCCGGGCTTATGGATAGAGTTTATTTTGCTAAAACTACTTACATTGATACAATTATCCACAGCTACAACGGTTCATTCCTGATACCTGGTTGTGTTTAATAAGCGTGTGTAAAGTGTGTGTGTGCTTAATATTACTGTAAGCTATGCAATGCTGTATGAACTAGTATGTGTGAAAGTAAGTACGGAACAATGCAGCGAGTACAAGGTAGAAGCATAGAGTTGTATTTAGTGAGATTTGCCTACGTGGCTCGGTGGTACGTAGAATGTACTTGCATGGGAACGCGAACACATGGTTAAGGGCAGCTCTCGGCTGTGTCAATACACTTTATCCTAGTAGGCTTGTTCTTATGATTAAAAAAATAATTCTGGAGCTTTCACTGAATTCAATGTATATCGTATTTGGTACTATATAGGCAGAACGCAGCAGGCAAATCAATCCTGTCAAGCGTCTTGGTTTAGTACCGAAAGTAATGTAAACTTTCGAACCCTGCAGATGAATTTGATATGTTCAAGTGCTTCTGAAAGTTTAACATTTTGAAAATTATTTTTATGAATCTTTTACTATTGCTTGTTCATCACACTTTTTCCTAAACTAAACTGACAACTTCATTTGTGCTTTAATTAGGAATTTATGCTTAATAATTAAATGTTAACGTAAATTATTGCTTTTTCTGTTTCTTTATCTTCACAAGTATGTGCAAATGTTGTCTATAGCTGCTGCTGTGTAATTGAATTGCATTTGGGGCTTTATATGTTTCGTTTATGTTGTGGTGTAAGTTTTTGAAAAATAAATCATGTAAATACTTTTTATAATAATTTAAATGTTTTTCTTTCGTATTTTTTGAATAGGTTGATTTGCCATTGTCATACGGGTTAACAATGCTCCCAAACCAAACGGACTTAGCTACTAATACAGTTTCTTTCCTTTGGGAGCCTTTGAAGGAAGTTGGACTGTATATCAAAGTACACATCTTACAATTTCTTAATTATTAATCTCGTGAAGGCGTAATTAACGGACTATGATGAACATCTTATTGATATAATTCATATGATTTGTCTTTGTTTTATTATATGAACGTTGTTTTTCTGATTTTGTACAGATCAATTGTATAAGTACGGAATTTACACCGAAAAAGCACGGGGGTGAGAAAGGAGTTCCATTTCGAATGATGATTGAAACTTATTCTCATCCGGATAATATGCGTCTTCATGCTGGAGCTTGCCAAGTCAAAGTGTTTAAGTTAAAAGGAGCAGATCGAAAGCATAAGCAAGATAGGGAAAAAATTCAGAAGAAAACTCCAGGCGAACAGGCAAAGCTACAGCCATCATACGAATGCACCGTTCTTTCTGACGTAAAATATTTCCCACTATTGTTTACGTATAGAATTCTAACATGATTTTGCACTATAATAATTTATATTATGACTGTAAATATTTTCAGATTTCTCTCGAGTCACTAGACTCCCCTCCACCCACAACAATTCACAATCAAAGTCATCGCACACTCTTGTCACCTTCGTATTCATCGGATCATCCAAACGCTGATTCTCCCGAAAATCAAAACTCAAATCCCAGTAATAATGGCGCTGTGGCGTCTGTTAATACTACTGCTAGTGCTGGCGGAACTTGCTGCACTCCGCCAAACAATTATGCATTAACTTTCTCAGCGCATTTCTCACCAGAATCTGTTCGTCGATGGCTCATTCGTCATAGGTACTTTAAAATAATTTTAATTTGTGTACAATTAATATTTGGAGATGTAGAGATAAATATTTAAATTAATTGTTTGTAGATTTACGTCAACGAAAACCCTTTGGGACTTCAGTGGTCTGGATTTGTTACGTCTCAGCAAAGATGAACTTATAGAAATGTGCGGTCTCGCCGAAGGAATTCGTCTTTTCAATGCACTTCATTACAAGCTTACATTCTATGTGACTCTCACAAATGCCAATGTAATTTACCGTTTTCAAATATCTATTTTTTTCAAGTGAATATCTGTAAAAGATTCTTTTCAATTTAATCTCTCACTTTCCCTCGCTAATTCATTCGATACTTCTGTTCAAATAATTTCATTCTTTTTTACAAGTTAATAATACCCTATTAAGGTATCTGAAGGTTTTTAGTATTAATTGTTTATTTGGGGTGAATAGGACCACAGCGTAGATCGAAGTCCATGTGGGACGTCCGGAAATGGCAGCTCGTCCGACCAAGAAGTTTTATTCCATCCAGTATGTCTCTCATCTCACTCAATATCTGAACTCAATTCAGTGTTGAGCTCTTTGTTCAATAATCAATTTCCCAATGATACAATGCCAGTGGAGCGTCTGCTTTTAACTGTACATGCGCCAGGGAATACCCGAATCCGAGTTTTACTAACTGAACAGCTTTTGTCAACTCTCAAGGACCAAACTGCATTCAAAGCCTTCAAAAATGGCGTCGAAATTTTTATGGAAATTTGTGAGTGATATAAAATAAATTATAAAATAAATTGTGCCACTTCCACTGATAACAAAACTAAAAAATGTTTCATAAAGCTACAAATCTTTTAAAAATGGCTAAATTGATTGAGTGTGGATGTTCACATAATCGCCACAATCATTATTGTTATGTAAAGTTTTGTTGCTATCAAATGTATCAAGTTATCCTGATGTGGTTAATTTTAAGTCTGGAATATAGAATCGGTTAAGAAATATAAACAAATGAAATTCAATGGTGCTTAAAAAGTTATCAAAAGTTGATGTGGGCATTCATTGCACAAAACTGCTAATTGTAAAAAATGTAACACAGTATAATAAATATAACAAATAGTTAAATTTAAAATGTATAGTTAAGTAGGTATATAAAATATATACAAAAATATAAAATTCTATATAAACCAGGAATTGGGAAAACTGATACCGTGATTACCTAATAATGGTTTAATAATTAGGCAGCATAAACAACTGCGTAAGTGTACCGTGTACCTTTTAAACTTAAATTCTTTCTCTAACTGACAAAGGCTGTTCTTCACATAAATATCAATTACTGACGAAATGCAATTATCATCTTTACCACATTACCACTGCTAGTGCAAAATATTTAAGTGTGCCAAGGTTAAAATATACGTAATAATTATACTATTGTTGTTGTATAAATAATATAAAAATTGTTCATGTAATAATTTGTAAGTGTAATTTTCGTTTTGCTTCACAATTATCATTATTATACAATTCTTTACAATATTCATGTTCTAAGAAAAATTGTCTTTGTCAAAGAAAAAAAATCCCTGTCAAATTGAATCACAAAGAAATAAACGTTCAGGTCCAATTTAAAACCTACAAGATGTTCATCAGTAATTACATTGTACAAGGCTACAACTATTATATTATGAAAAAGTGTTTTTCCTTTTGAGAAAATGAACTGTAAATTTACAAAACTGATCTTCACTCTCATCATTGTGCTTTCTGAAACAATTAATTAATGTATCTATATTATAAAAATACTGTGTAAATTGATGTATACATATTTGGTATCTATTGCACGAAAATATTGTTAAAAGGTAAAAAATTACAAGCTTAGATTGCTTGTTGTTGTTAATTATGAAGAGACGCATTTTGTGTTGAGATTACGTTGTACTAATTGTGTAAGTAATTAATAACAGTTGTAATTAGTAGAAATATCGCGTGTATAGTGGTGTTAAAGTACCTTATTATAATGTTAAGTGTAGCTTTTATCGTATCTCAGAAGATTTACAATTATTACTTTAAAATTTTCATGATTGGGAAGTATTTATTTGTATGTGGTACGTTACAAACAAAACAATTTACATTAATTGATCTTCATTATTTGCATTACAAATCAATTTCAGGTTCGTATTAATATTCAAAATGACATTAGTTTGAAGTGTAAATAACTGTGGTGAGTATCGGTCCCCAAATATCTCTGACAGTAAAATATTTTGTAGAATTATTATGTAGGCAGTAATACTGGGAAGTTAATATTTTAAGGTTTCAGGGAAAGGCAAGTCATTTGTAAATGCATTACGTATAATTATAAATCTACAAATATGTTTTATCGAATCAGACTCTAATATATACGACATATACGGGGGCTCTTTTAGTCATTTAGTCTCATCGCGTGTAAAACTCTTGAAAATAATAGTCATTTTCTTATTCATGTTGTTGTTATTTACTTTGTTAAGTTTTATCTTCCTTGAATGGTTTATTTTTCACAAGGTCAAATTAACTTGTACATACTTTTCTCAAGATGTCTGTAATGTGTGTGAAATGTAGCACTGATAAAACATTAGTTTTCGTTTTAGAGATATTAATATTAAAGATTATCTATATTATAAATGCTGAATTATTGAGCTGAACCTTTGCTAACAAATGCATAGGAACACCCACAGACTCCAATGTTAATATTGTAAGAAATGGTGAAGTCGCCGTAATCTTATTTCTACTCGTGGAATGAAATATTAATGTTGTATATTGTAAAAAACACGAGCAGTAAATGTGTAGCAGACTTTATAATAACCTTTTTTCATTTTTAGCTTCGATTTATGTACAATATAGATTAAGAATTAAAATTATATAATACTTTGTAACTGTATACCCTTTAATATACGTAATAATATATGTACCGGGTCATTTGTAAGGTAATGGTCGTCTCTGAATTTATTTGTTGCAAACAAGTCAATCGCGTTTGCAGAATATAAGGAAAGAAATGAATAGTTATATTATTGGGGGATATGTTAGTAAATGCTTCAAATTGCCATACAAATGCAAATACAGAATAATACCTCAGAATTTGTGTAATTAAGGATTTCCTTTTTTACATGTAATTTTTATTTACTCTAAACTCAGGATGACAGCTAGAATCCTGATTTATGTTTAACTCTTAATAAATGTTATAAGGATTTTATTACATTTCAGAATACAGATACTGTGCGAGTAAAGATTCTGTGTTATTTCTTAATAATGTAATTGATGCTTAACACATTTTCTCCTCATTTCTTTCAAGGTTATATAAAAATGAAGATGAGTTATTAGACTTCTTATAATCGATCCTTGTGCATATATTTACAAATATTAAGTCATTGTTAATAATTCTTTGGACAATATTGTACTTTCATTATACAGACTGGGATTTTGTTGTAATTATATAACAAGTAGATTATATTATTATTATATTTTAGAATATAGTTATAACTTATTGCTTGCGAGCAAGCAATTATATTCTAAAATTACGTTGAGTTTATTAATGAATACTAAAAATATGTACACAACAGGACTTTATGCTGTATAAATTGACAATTACCTGTAAAACAAAGAAAATTGTACCTATAGCAGACAATCTAATACATATTTTAGTCACGACAGAGCGTAGAACACACGTAGAAAACTGAAAACCTTAATCCTAGTGTCTTTTTAGGTGCTATGAGAATTTTGACTCACAGAGAATGTAAACAGCATGATCAATCCGTTCCGATATAGCTAAATTGAATGTAAGCGTAAAATACAATAGTAGCTATTTTATTTACTAATACTGTACACACTAACTACTAAGGCCAATATTTTCGGGAATTGTAATTCGCACACGTTTTATTATACATAAAATAGACAGAGAGACCTAGTACACCATAATAATATTCATTTAACTGTATACTACACATACACAAGCTGATACAAATATATTTAGACGTATGCATACTAGCATAAAGTACAACATCTGTGGAATACTGTATGTACGTATATGAAGAAAATACATTACATGATGCAAAGAAACTAATTTTTCGTAATTTTGTGTGATATTCGTAAAATAAAAACTGTTGTACTATATTTTATAAATTGTGTGCATTTATTTATAAACATGACTGTCCAGGATTCTTAATTATAAAATTCCACAAAAATTTATTAATAATTTAGTTTGCCATTATTAGTAAAGTTATTTGTAAATTTTTATACAATCCAAACCCAATTTTCATTTGGATAATCTTTAGAAAAGTGAGAGTGATCTTTTAATAAAATCGTCTCAGAGTTTGAATCTGACGAGTTAATGTAATAGCTGTCCATTTGGGTGGACTCATCGCTTCCAACTGTATTTCGTCTCATTCGCATATCCAAATCGTTTCTTTGACCGTCCATGAAAGTCGTGTAAGAAATTATTTCCTCTTCAATGTCTCTTCGAGATCTTGAGTGAGAATGTGGTGGTGCTAAGAGTGTACAATGTAAAATCTTGTATACTGCTATCACACAAGCTACCAGACAGAATGCCCAATTTTTGTTCGTCATTTCTAACATTGGGGACATAGGACTATCGATTCCAAAGTAGATCAGCGTTAAAAGCATCCATAGCAGTTGAATTACAACAGCAATGCATAGTAGAATAACATTTTGATTTATCTACAAAAATTTGCAATAGCAAACGAATAAATTCCTATTAATTAAGAATTTTTTGTTTTATTAGAATAGATAATTAATATGAGAAGTAAGTTTTTGTAACATTACTGTTAGAAGTCCCAGAAGAAAAGTGCTTTTGAAGCACATCGCCCAAAAGAAAGCTATGAAAATAGATCGTGTGAAGTAAAGATGTGTTAAAATAGCTGCTATTAATATATTTATGAAATTATACTTTGTACTCTTAGGATTACCGAATGACTCCAAATAGTTGGGACTTGTGAAGATCCCACCTTCAAACGAGACATCAAAAATAATCAGGAACAGTATCTTTATTCACAATAAAACAAGGCATTACACTTTATAAGCGTTTACTGTCTTGTCATAATATTTCTTTAAATATTGGTTCATCCAGTTTTACTTCATATTACTTCATATTACATAGTACTTCAAAGAATTTATTATACAAGTTAATTTAAGCAGCTTGGCATTACTTACTACATTTGGTATACATTTGCTCAGGTTCTTCATGGCAGAAAAGGTGAATGCGCTGAAAGTCTTTACTGTAACACAGTATTATCGTAAAAATTCCCTATTCCATATACAGTAACTAATTTTTTCACACCTAGTAATACTTATACTTAAGCTTAGCTGTCAGCACACCTTTACAATTCAGATATCTGTATGTTAATTACATGTATCAGTATTTCTTAGCGTAAATACCGTTTTCTGTGGTTAAAATTCACCCGAATTTTGTGCTTTAGTATAGTGATGCGAATTACGCAAAATAGTGGCTTGGATTTCCTTGAGACACAAATCTGTATTTGTATTTTTATCGTAACGACAATGACAAACAGCTTAGCTTTAACAACCATTCCGCCGATTCCGATTCCTATATGGATGGATACTTCATTCCATGCTGTGTAAAAATTAATTAGATCTGGTATGTGCATGCATTCTGAACATAGTACAACTTTGCAAATTGCAATTACGACTTCGCTGAATTCATTGCATTGTTCTAAACCTACATATTAGCATCTTACAATATAAAATGCCAAATATCTCTCTACATTTATTTTTGTATAGGTACACGGTAGACATGGGTATAAAATAATTATTATATATACCATGTCCAATAGGTATTGATTGTTCGAAGCTGACTCTGAAAGAGTTTTCAACTTCCTCATTGTACATTTTATAGTCTTCAAAGGAAAAAAGTCATGATAAAATACAATGCGTTTGATATAACAGCTCGTAATGATTTGAGACTTCCAAGAAGAACTCCATAGAGTTGAGTAGGACATATTTTATGAACTCTAGCAAGCTATGAGCATGATAATGTAGAATCATGGAATTTAAAGGCATGGTTTGTGGTGTCATTGTTCCAAATCATTCCTAAGCCTAAAGGTTGTCGACATCGATGTAGAATGATGCTAATTTTGTTAAAACTTAATATTTATGCAAAGTATGTTTACTTAACCTTATTTATTGTTTTTAATAGAAACCCATTTTCCTTCTACAGAAACTAAATTCAGTTTGTGTACAACCACAACTTAAGTTTAACTTAAGTTAAACGAAATCCTATAGTAAGTGCTATTGCTTCTGTTAGGGATACCTATGAAGGTTTCCTGTTGATTTCATTGTCATTTTACATACAAGCTTTTAATTTGCTGAGTTTAATGCAAAGTTTAATGTAAACATTATCGAATTACTTCTTAACTCTTATGCAGAATGCAGATGCTTACATTATAAATGTTTGGGAGAGATGTACAAGATATGAATTCAATTCTATAAATGGTCTTCCCTTTTTAACCAGTCCTGCATTATTAAACGCTTAAAACATTTAAATACAATGCACTTGCCCACATCGTAAATGCTATCATAGATTTTGTACTTTTCGTTTACCATAAATGCATTCTACGGAATATGAAACGCTCATTATTTCCTTATTTCTAGTGTCACTAATAAGATCTTTGTTTTCGTGCACACGATTGCTAAAGCATACTTAATGTCTTTCTTAATGCGGTATGATATTGTGAAGGTCATTTATGGGTCATATATATAGGATGACTAATGTAGCGGTAACCCACATGATGACAGGAGTCCAACCGCTGCGCTGATTTGCAAATGTAGTATATGAATGGATTTCGTATAAAACTAAATGACATTGATAGAAAAATCCTAGGTGCGGTTCTGCAACTGATTAGTATTCAGTCTACTTCACTTTTAAACAAGATTTCTTTCTCGAGACACAATTTGGAGCTTCCTTTTGTATCTTTTTAAATTTTAAAATGGGGAGATTCCTGATTATCTCAGTTGCGGTCGTTTTCCTTTTATATTTCATTAACATAGAGTGTGAAGGCAGTACTTGGAGAACAGTTTCGGTCAGTGCATAATTAAACATTCTTTTTTACATTTTCATGCAAAATTTTAATGAAAATTCGTTTCAAAAATAGGTATTCAATAATAGTATTGAAAAATGTGCGGAAATTAGACTTTTAAAGGTATAATTGATTTAAATGGCTATTTATTGTTTGCTAAAGCTGCCACCCCTCAAACTCGCAACTTCTAAAAGGCCGGTTTATAAATGTGTATGTGAAGATGAAGGTCAAACTGCAACTATTTGTGCAAGTAACGGTATCGCCTACAAAAGCGATTGTGCATTCAACTGCGCCTTGAGAAGAGTTCCAAGTATGAGTTTGTTAATTTTTTGTAATAGTTACTAATAAAATGCTTTTTCCTGGTTTATAAACTAACTGTGTGATTTTCAAGGGCTTCGGAAAGTAAAGCCG
Organism: Pogonognathellus flavescens; assembly: GCA_019776165.1. Classification (NCBI taxonomy): domain Eukaryota; kingdom Metazoa; phylum Arthropoda; class Collembola; order Entomobryomorpha; family Tomoceridae; genus Pogonognathellus; species Pogonognathellus flavescens. The sequence goes on from JABASD010001395.1 coordinate 31,180, forward strand.
GAGAGTTGCGGTGGAAAATCCAGGGAAAACTACTGGGCTAAAGCTGGGTGATGCTGATGATAATCTTCCGGAGAATTCCATGACTAAAATTCAAATCCAGCCTTTTTGCATCAGCGAATCTTTATTCACGAAAAACTTGTTTTGTATCATTCAGTAATATTGCAATGGGTTTCACACATTATGGGTTTACAAAGATTAAAGGTTGTATCATTATTATGCATAACTACACTTACAAATGCCATTATCATCTAATTTGTAACTTTCCGTTTTTGTCATTATTGGGACATGGAAAGGGAACACATTAATCATTAACATTATACAGTGGTCACCATTATTTTATAAGTATCATGCCATATGGGCCGTAATTACATGTAGGACGTAGAATGAAGTGGCTTAGTTCGTACTTGACAAAACACTCCGTCTTCTCTAATAATAAACCTAACCCAACACAGTAAGGATCTACGGATTAACACTAACAAATAAAAATACCTCATCATTTATTTAAAATGCTATTTAATTTATATGAATGTGTACATGAACTTACTTATTGTTAGCACTAAAATATATCTTCATGAGTATTCATTTTTTTGACATAATTATTGAAAGTTTAAGCAACTCTCTGTCGTAAATATTGAGCTTTACCCTCACGTATAATTGAAATAATGTAGGTGTGAAATTGAACCATGAATTAATCTTGTGAGCAATCTAATGCATTCATTTGTATTTTTTTAACTTGTTGAGTTAATTGACCTCAAAACAAAAAATGTCTAAGAACAGGTGATTTTCCCACAATTAACCTCAACCAGGACAATTAATTAATTACTTGCAGCTGTACAACTAGAACTACCTATGTAAAACTATTGAATGTCACAATGTACCATGCCTTACATTAATCCTATCCCAAACGTAATTACCAACCCAGTTACTCTGAAAACCCGAAATTAACTTGAACGCTTGCATTTGAAGTAGACCATTGATAATTTTTACCTACCATTCTGTTCACTAAACAAAAAATTATTTAAAAGTCTGTGGTTAAGCCTTTATAAAATTATAATATTCTACTCTAAATGCTGATACATGGCAGATTGGCAGAAAATCATTTGTATTTGTAAATGTTCTGAATATTCTACACACAGCACACTACCAAGTTCCATAGGTTTACACTTTCTAGATAGAAGTAGGACAAAAGTTACACAATTTTGTAGTAATCTCTTACGAACGACTGATTTCAACTTAGGATAATATTTAAAAGGTTAAATAAAAACAATCTGTTCACAATAACCACGTAAAATAGTGCTTTCCTACGAATTCTAAAAGTACAGTCAACTTGAGGAGAATCTACCACTTTATGGCTTGCCTATTATGTAATTGAGATATTGACTATATTCACTAAATAAAATCGTTACAGGAAGCAACAATAGTTTTGATGCTGATATAAAAACTAGCTCAATTCATAAGCTTATTACTCTACAAAATCGAAATTACAAGGACTTAAAAGTTACAATCATCAATACATTGCAATAAACAAAATTGACCGATTCAATTAGGGCAGCATATTTACCTAAACATATTATGTCGTCAATGTTTACAACTATTACAGGTATACAAAGGTACACTACATACGTATTTTAGATAACACATCAATTAATGTATAATTACAGCGTATTCAATTAATTCATTACAATATCTGTACTAACTTTCTGTACTTATAGGACAATATAGAGATGTTGAGCCGATTCGACAAGCACAATGTCATCAAGCATCTGTTTATTGCTAACAAAATAATATTGTGTAATTAAAAAATTACAAGAATTAGAAGCATTTTACCTACGTCACATTCACATTATTGGTGGATTACAAGTAACACAACACAACCACCCTAATTATCCCAAAATTACAGATCTTAAACAAGTGGACAAGATTTAATCCAAGTTTAGTAATAAGGCATCCAACTCATCAGGCTCCTCAACTACAGCTGGAGAGGTCTGGATAAAATTAAAGAAAAATAAAATAACTTTCTATTTTTAAAAATATAAAATTATACATATGCGAAAATCTTTAATGTATAGAATTAAAATATAATCAAAGATTAAATACTTACGAAGAGATAAAATCCGACTCCGAGAGCGACACCGAGAGCAGTCACTGCAAGCATAACCATAATTTGGTAACTGCTAGACGACTGAGGATTTCTGACTGCCATCTTAGGTCCTGATAAGTTATCTGACAAATCAGTCTCCAAATTTCCTGAATCCAATTCAGTACCACGACTAAAAATCAAAGAATAGTTGTTAAAATATTTGCACTATTTGATTGTGAAAAATTTTTCTGTGCAAAGAAGAATAAAATTCATTTATTGTATGAATGACCGACACCGACATTTACATTAATGTTTGTCTATGTAGACACGGTAACTTACAATGGATTTTAACACAGCTTAATATAATAATAGGTTTATAATAATAACTTTAATAACACAACTACAACTACAATCTACACATACCGATAGTTTCCTCCCATGACTGCTACAGTTTCACGTCGTCTTTTTGGAAACGATTTTTCTACAAACATTAATATACAACTCTTATCAGCAATGACATGAATTACGATTATGAACAGCATACAGTGACATGAAAAAAGGGCTTTGTAGTTACAACAAGATTAACGACAAATAAGCTGTTTAATAATGTTTTACAAACAAGAAAAACAAACGATTCCACAATTGCAGGCATTTTCTATTGCCAGTTGCCCGCTGTGTGGTATGTAATGTAATGCTGAATGTAATAACATAACCGAAGATAATAATATTATTTGAGAAGTTTGCACTTACCCAGGAGCTGATCGTTTTTAGAAACTTCTTGTAGGTGAGAGAATCTCAGATTTTCAGAGCGTTCACTTTCAGACGGTTTTGTAGATAACCTTTCTGGATCCTTAGCTTCTCCGCTAACACGACGCTTCTTTGGAGAGATTTTACGACTGCTGGCTCTGCTTGATCGAGAAGCTGACTCAGATTTAGACTCCACAGTGTTAATGTCCTCGCTAGAAACACATACACCACAGATTGTAAATGTTTTTGTTTATAGAATTGATTTAGAATTTTCAACTTTGAAAATAAACAAGTCAAATAGCCAAGGAAAAAATTATCAAGGTAGCTAGGCACCTGTTCATGCTTTCGAAAATTATAAAGAACAATAATGTTATAACCCTTACTTGTCTGAGTCGGAGAATCCGTCCCGACCATTGCTATTCCCGTTTTCATGACCATTTGACACAGATGAAGCATTTGCATATTTCATATACGCAGGTTCGTGTGTCATGACTTTGTAAGCCATTTTTCTGTACATAACTCTGGTGGTAGCTATAGCAGAAAGAAAGACACATAAACTCAAATTCTCACTCAAAGTTATTGGAATTTACTTAAAATTACTCGCTTACGTATAACAGGTCCGGGTCTTTTTTCAGCCTTCATTAAATAGTCGTATAACTGATTGTCTGACATTGCGTCGACGGCACTTATGACATCAGCTGTAATTGGAGCATCACTTTCATCGTCATCTTCCTGTAAAAATGTAATAAAACTTTTATTGTTTATTGCGTCATAAATATATATGCGTGAGTAGTAAGTACGCAAAATTAGGCAGATTTGCAATTACAAGCTGAAACCACCCTCTACAGTTACTTAAAAAAATCAAAGGAAGAGAACAACCCGTAAGCGGAAATTACAAGCGAATAATATAATTTTATAATACATGTTATAAAATTCATTCTAAGAGGCATATCATAGCAATAGTTGTAAATGAGGTTTGACAACAGCCACGATATCCATACGTAAGCAATTTAACAATGTAAACTGCAAACACACAGTACTGAATCTTTTCTGAGTTTCTTGCGCACTTACTTGCCTGACCATGATTAATGGCTAAAACTACTTAAAACGACAATATACTTAAAAATAGCAACGTATAATTATTAATTATTAAACTAATATCTAACGTAAAGCGAAGGCATATTTTACTATACTATAGTTAAATTTGTAATCTGCAGCCGATCAGATCAGCAGCACAAAAGCACATAAATGACAAGCGGATTCAGGGAATATGAATTATCACAGTTGTTACATTTTTAACTTCTTGAGTCGAATTCACAACGACGTCGTCAATTTCTTCGTCGGAAGAAAAGTTTGAACTCACTTTGGTCCTAGTCTTATTTCTGGATGATCGGAGGCTGCGACCGTCCTCACCCTGTAATAACATTTCAATAGAAGATTAATTAATTAATTTTATACATTTTAACAAATAAAGCGATCGAGCCACAACACAAATGTTATGTAATGTACCAATGACCAAATATTGTATATTGGATATATTTAAACAAGTCAACAAATACAAACAACAAAACACTTAAAAATTATTCATTTGTTGTGGGAAATGTCAATCGTAGATTACCTGCTCGGAAACGGATGTAGACATTGTTCGGGAGTATCGGGAGTCGGGAGAGGATTAGTTACGGACAGCGGTGACTGTTTACAGTTGCCGAGATTGTTATGAGTATTGTAAAAAGATGTCAACTGCTGACTATTGATTTTAATTATAAACCGGCACTTTTTTCTATTTTCCGACAGAATATTGATGAATTGTATGTGTCCGAAACTAAGAATTTAGAAAAATGCCAGAAGCTATTAAAAAATTCGAAATTTTGGAAGATGATATGCAACAGCAACAATGGCAGCTTACGAAATTCTCCCTCCTATTGATAATGCAATGCCGCAGAAGAGATACACGACAAAAAGTAAATAATATATAAAAGGCGACTTTCAAAATAATGGCTGTTGCGGGCTTCGGGAAATATTTTCATGCGCAAGCTTTAGAGCACTCAGATTGCTCAACTTCTGCTCGTATATTTTCAGGAGACCTCTCACTCACTCAGAAAAAATATCTCCCAATTTTTGATGCAATTATATGAAACTAAATTAAATTGTAATTGTAAGTTTATGTAAAAAGTAAAGAGACTAGTTGTTTAATTCACTTTATCTAACATAATTGTAATTGTGTACATGAGAATTTGTGACCTACGCCTACAGTAGGAACTTAAATAATCTTACAAAGTATCTTTCAAGCAAATCAAATCAAATCAACGCATGCTGATTTCGATTTCAAAATCTAAAGAATTTATTTGCATAACGTAAAATCAATTTTTTATTCTTATTATTATTATTAAATGCATTTTTTTTTCTTTTTATAAGTACCTGTACTTCATTAAGGTCTCTGGTTTCGTCTTCATTGTTTAATATGATTTTCCGATGTCAATTAATTATTATAGTCATTTCAGCCATTGTAATATCATTTGAAAAGCAAAATACAAATAGTACTGGAAACCAGTTTTTTCAGTTCTTTTAGTTTTAAAAATTGAATTTTATTTTGCACAGTTAGTACGTATTATGGTTGAAGAATGGCGTTAGAAGAATGAGGATCTCAGTTAGTAGAGTGTATCTCAGGAGGAGAGGATCATTATCACCATTATTAAATTATTACTGTGATGTAATGTACCTCTTTTAACTATATACATTTAATTTGGGTATTACATATTACATTACACTACAGTAAATAAATAAATACCAAATGTAAGTACTTACTAAAATTATGTAGAATAAAAAGTGCTAATAAAATTACAACAATTTTTGTAATTGTACTGTGTGCAAGGGCGTATCTAAATTTGGGCTCACAGGGGTTGAGCTCCCCCAGGTGCTTGAAAATAGAGCAAAAGTTTGGCCACTGCTTATTTTCATATCTGAGCCCCTTCAATCAAATGTCTCAAATCCTGTTGAGCCCACCCTTCTCCTACTCCTAATTCTAGATACGCTCTTGAGTGTTATGTTGAAGGTACGTTATTAGTGACCTTGCAAATAAAAACAATTATAAACTTCTCCGTGAAAGTTTCCACATTGCGATTATGTGTGAAAAAAGTAACGAAACGTTTTGCAAATTATTGTATAGAGTTTGTTTGTTTCACGTTTGATATGACCAAAGATTAAACATGTATGAAATTAATGAAATATATTATGCGCACTATTTTTATTTGGGCTAAAAAAACATTTTTCTCTTAAATGAACGTACCTAAGTAAGAAGTTAACATAAAATGACTATTTAATAAGTATTGTATAAAAATATGTTTAAAAAATGTGTTTGTATGTTAAGGTCTTAAATTGTTCCAATAATACTAGACATAAATAAATTCTGTACAATTCGCTAATAATTTTTTAATTATATTTTATATAATATGAATAATATTATATCCGTAATACTATTTCTTAAAAATATAATATGAAATTTCAATTAAAGATAGTTGTAGTATGACTAGGTACTTTGTTCGTGTGTGGTGGCACTGACAGTTATCGTTTATTATCGCTATAAAAAGAAAAATATCTCACAAAAAGTTAAAAGTGGACGTGTAGCTTATTATTAGGAACACTCACATTAAGCTCAATTTTATTATCTTACTCAGCATCTTTTATGGCAGAAACATTGTGTACAGCTCTAATTTTTCCCACAATTTACATGAATTGTCCACATTCAGAAATTGTTTCCTTAATTGCCTACAAGAAAGCCCATTGTAAATTTTCCATTTCGGTTATATAGCTCTAGATTTAAGTGTTTATTTGTGTTTATTGTAGGATTGTAGTACCTAAGTTATGTATAGCTAAAAGTGGTACACATAATAATAATGATGATCCACTCCTGAGATTCTCTGATGGTAAAAAACTCCTCATTCTTCTCTAACGTCATTCTACGAGCATAATACGCACTACTGTGCAAAATAAAACTCAGTAAACCACAAAAATGTATCAGAAAAATTATTTAGGGAAACATCCTGTGTTCTTACGCAGATACAAGCTATAATGGGTGGATTTTATAGCAAACTAATTATTGGCCGCAATATACTATACACTTATAATATTAAGATCGTTCATCATCATCGTTGTGTTCCATGACTCTATAAATTTTTCTTCCAGGATTATAAAAAGATTAATTTCTACAGTCTCACTGATTAGACTCACATGATTCATCTCTCTCTCCCTCTCTCTCATAGTCAGATATATCAGATGCCTGTTAACCTTAACTACCCTACCTATGCAATTGTATTTCATGTATATGCATAAAACTCTTGTGTGTTTGATGTATGGGTGTTTGTGTATGTACGTACAACAATTTTTAGAGTCAAAAAGCTGCTTTACAACATTAATTATTAGTGTAGTTTGTACTACTACAACTGAAGTGGTCTTATTTCATTTTTGATAAAGTCATGCTGAATGTGGGATAAAACAACAATATTTTTTACAGGCAAAACTATGATTTTTTTCCTGTCAAGCCTATGATAGTACGTATTATCAATTACTTAGGTTATAGTAGTAGTAAACACAAGAGTCCCAACGGACAATAATCAAGGAAAATGATTTATACATAACTATTGCTACAATTACTATTATTACAACCAGGTACTATAGTACATGTAGCTGTCTAAAGGAATATACTATGTATATTTTAATATTTGCTTTTACTTGCATAGTAATATTTATTTAATTCTAGCTAATCCTGTCTTACAATATGCACTTTGTGCAAATAAGAGTGTAAATAATGTAAACCCATCATCATCTTCATCTACAATTAGAGTATAATGCAAACGTGTTGGAAAATTTTATGTTTCCATATAAGATATACGATAAAGATAATAATAGTAGAGGAGGATGACTGTACAAACATCTCAGACGCGACTCTTGCAATATGCACACGAGTAGGTAATAATAACAATTCGTTCTGGATTTATCACAAGATTTTTCTCACCATTCCTCCTTACACTATGCAAAGAGTTATAGGGTACTACACAGGTGTAACGAGTTTTTACTATTCCTGGTATAAAGCTTCAAGTTCACTTTGCACGGTAGTCATTGTTAATTTGCGTCTGTGAGTGACAAGCTGGAAAACTTTGTTAAACCAGGCAAGATTTACTTCTGTTATAAATAAACAGAACTCCTTATACAAGAAAGCATTTTACGTTTTACACAAAAGCATTTACGCGAAGTTACATAAATTTTTCGTTAATTTAGCAACTTTTTGTTAATATATATTTTGCTAATTATGGGGAATCGTAAAGCGAATTTTCTAATAAATCGAGGATTGCTCTGGAATATCGTTTTATTGTCTCTTATTGCTAATAATCACGTAAGCGGCGAATTCCGGAAAGTTGGTTTGTTAAGACACAATTCATACAGAGCCACTCATGAATCCACACCTCCACTTCAACTAAGCAACAATGTAATAATAATTCTTTCTATTTTCATTTACATTTTCGAAAATATGTTTAGTTTTTTAATTTCGTACTTTTTTTAAACAGATGAGTGCGTTTCTATCTCAAAAATGGGCGGAGAAACTTCTTAGGGAAAATACATTCAAACATTCTAGTCAAACTAAGTATGGCGAAAACCTATGGACCTGTTACGGGTGGGTAATATGGGTTTATACAACCTATCATTAAGTTTAGGGATTTTATCTTTATGGGTAACTATTTTAATGTTTTATTCCAGAACTCTTATTTTTGTTAAAAATAATTCAGATGCAAGTACAGTTCAGAAGAAGCCGTTCGCCACGCTATTGATAGCTGGTATAAAGAAATTAAATATTACAACTACAATCATCCGGGATTTGCAAGTGAAACGGGTCACTTCACTGCGATGATTTGGAAGTCCGCGACAAGACTTGGAATTGGGGTTGCAAGAAATGGAAAAAGAATTGTTGTCGTCGCCCACTACAGCCCTGTCACAAATATCGTGGGACAATTCAGAGCTAATGTGAAGCCAAAAAAATAAAATGCGGATTTTAGTTGCCTGTAATAATTACATTGTGGTAAAAGCGGTTTTCATCGTAACTTTAATGTTTTGGCTCATGTTATGTAGTTCTTAGGATTTATTTGTTAACTGATTTGCCCTTGTTGAGTTTCTCAGTGAGTTTCCAAATAATTAATGCCGAAACCGAAGGAGATTGACTGTAAATCTAAGAACGGACTTTTTGACAAACATGGCCGTTGTATCAGCTTTGTAAATATCTCACATTGTACCTAATACAGTTTCTTGTGTGTCAGTTTAGTAACCTGGTAATTTCCTGTGACTTATTTTTAATCATCCCTTAGATTAAATGTATTTCTTTGCATGGGAGATTCCTGTTGGTACTCCTTTGCATGTGAGAAACATCTGTACAGTAAAAATTGAAAAATAGCAATTCTTTCTCAATATGAAAAATTAATATTTGTTTTTCTCAATTACATATTTTGTATTAGAAGACGATAATAATGTCATTTTAAAATTTTTTGATAAGCATCTGCTGGGGACAAATTAATAAACGTAGACTTGTTAGTAGACCCATTTATAAATGCGTGTATGGAATTGTAATAAAATGATGGAATAAGAATTTTTTTTGTGTGCATTTTCATTTTTCTATTTTACAAAATTTTACTTTTGCATCGGTTATATATTTACCTAAAAGTCAGTTGATTTTTTAACACTATCTGCTGTACACGTATGGTCACTAAAATGCACTAACCATTGTATTGTATTTATACTAGATTTACTATGTATATAGTACTAACGAAAAAGTAGGTAAGACGCAGTCATATCAGCCACATAATATCTAGAATTCTATTTTATTCGATATTTTTTCCTGCTATAACCTAAGGATAGTCCTATTAAGGCATTTGATAATAAAAATAGTAATTACTAACATTCATTTTTAAATTGGTGTATTGTTTCATTGCCAGTAGAAAACAGTATGCGATGTCAATTGTTAAATTATAGAGATTGATCATAATATTACTTGTTGATTGATCAAACTCAGCAGCCTTGGCTTACAAACGAACATAACAACCAAGGGTGCATCTAAAGGTTACAGGGGTTTTGGAAAGGCTCGGACGCTAAAATATAAGAAAATTTGCGGCGAATTTTTGCCAAACAACTTCTTTTTTCAAGATCGGGGGGGGGGGG
>JABASD010001396.1:0-41180 GCA_019776165.1 Pogonognathellus flavescens
TTGCAATCGACCCAAGGTCACACATGTTTTACACACCAGACAAATCAGTTTTTCTAAATGTCCGAAATACTATGTAGTTGTAAGTAAGATTGAATTACCTTATTCAATAATTTGTATGTAAAATGCAGTTACTATTATTGTATGTTGTGTAATTATAATTAATTAATGATAGTTAAATCTTATAGTGTAATTAATGCATATATAAAATATTATGACGAAAGCAATATTATATTTATAAGCAACCAGTATATGTCTTGTTCGAAATGGAACTGTTGTGTTTATGTATTAATCTTATTGTTTTGTAATATAAATATATCCGAATGTTTTAACATTGAAGTATTAAATCATAATATGCGCAATACATATTTTTCATTATTAGAATGAAGATGAATTGAGATAGAATGAATCAAATATCATTTTTGTTGTTTTCCTTGTCAGCGAGCTGCTCCGAACAATGATTGTATAAATCCCGTTTCAAAGAACTATTACTTACTATTTACTACATAATATTATAAAGTTATTGAGATTACGGTTGCAACTTGCGATTCTGTCTGTGAGAGAGTATTATTACAATTACTATTAATTATCAAGTCGTTTGACCTTGGTCAATTTGTTAACCCTTGACAATGAAATGTACAACATACAAATATAATTTTACGTGTATTCCTTTTTAATGAAATATATTGTCTGAATATACAAATTAAACCTTTTTTGACAAGAAACAATTCTCTTTATGTGTCTTTATTCAATTTATTGTCATATCTTATCCTAATGTGTCCTAACTGACATAGTTATGTTTTATGACTCTGCACAGAAATGAGTTAGGTACAATATCATTTTTATCCCACCTTTTTTACAACTTTCATATTACAGCACTGGTTTCTCTATAAGGCGAACAGTAATTAAATTATGTAAACATAAAACGATAAGATCTCTTTTTTTCAAATTCGTTTTCTCACTACGACAAGATACAGCTATGGAAGAAATATTTTTAAAATATTGCATTAAGAAAATATCAACATAGATTAATAAGGAATCAAAAACATTTCGTTGTGTTCATCTTAACTTGTAAAAGACTACAGCGGTCAAAGTTTTGGTTTTAGTTAATTTTTATCAACAAGGTGCATTTGCAGATAAATGCATTTCTGTTATTTAGCAATGAATGCAGTGACATCATTGTAAATGTAAAGAATTTATCATGCTTTCATGTTGAGGCAATTATTGACGACTTCCAGCAAGTGGGCATTTTCCAAAGCTGCTGCAACTCTTTCTTTGTCTGCTAATTGCTTATTGATGGCAGTTTCAGAAGCATGAGTTCCAGGTGTGATTTGAATGTCCACTTTGAATCGGTCAGGCAATGAACGGATCAACTGCACACGAATTGAAAGTCCAATCAAAGTAGCCATGCTGCAATGGGGAATTGTAGGGGTAAAATCAATCTTTACTTCGCTAGTTTTATTGTTCACCTGCAATTTAAGTAATAAAACAAAATGTCAATTCTATTATTGTTATTTCATCGCTCATGTTTCAAATATTTTTCATTTTACAGAAATTCGATTTCTTAACTACAGACAAAATACATACAATGTTGTAAATGTGCAAAATATTTAAAAATCAAGAATTTTCATACCAGCACTCTTTCTATGTCCACCACATTTAACTCTTCTAACGTCAGTGGGTGTTCTGGGTCATTTATGTCTCGTATCATATCTAAGAAATCATATTATCCACACATTCAATATTAAAATAAGTTTTGTGTATAATACATTGATAATTTACAAATCATAAAACACAGGGAAGAAAACAAAACATTTATTTATTTACCGAAAACTTCCCGAGAGTCGAACTCGTCCACAACAGAATCGTCTTCTTCTCCGATTGTCACCACTCGCAAATTACACTTATTTCGAACTTTAGGATTTAAGTTCTCCATTTTTATACTTTACTCAGATTTCAAATAATTTACTTTTTGATAATTTTATGAAATAATTTGCAACAAAATTGTTCACAATAGAAGTTGTAAAATTGAATTCCCCGCTAACACATTGTACAGACTTTAGGTAGTGCGATGCAAAATTCTGTTGTAAGGCTCAGACAAACCCAACTCACACAACTCGAAATCGTACTGCGTACTCTCTCAAAGTCTCAAGTTACTCAACAGCAACAGTCAAGCTCAAGTCTCAGTTATGTTATGAATTAGTTTTTGGAGTTTGGAAATCGGAAATTATCATATCTGAATTCTCACACTCATAATTTTTACTCGCTACACATCTTCTCTCCTAGTAAGGATTAATAGGTACCCAAAAATTGAGATATTAGTAGTATTACTTAAATTCGTATAGATATTTTAACCACAATTACGCATGTATCAGTAATTCAGTAATAATGGTGTGTCTGTAATGGTGTAATAATTGTGTCATCGTCTTCGTGTGAGAATCATGTAGAGCCTAGTTGTAGCTGTAGCTAGTAGAGTAGGAGGACAAAGAAAGATCCTAAATCCACATGCACGTGAAAGACTCATTGCCTCTACGTGTTCGTGTATGCGTAACACACTTTGAATTACAGAGCAAAATTGTCCTCATAAATTCAAGTACCTAAATAATATTTTAAGTTTATTGTACATAATTGTATCTTGCATAAAAAAATTGGCTCAACGAATTCATCTGTGGCAGTAACAGCACATATACAGCAGCTGCAGTATCTAAGTAGCAGCACATACTATTATTGATACATGAATTAAGGCTTTAAATATTAAACACATGCTTAATCTTAAATGAAACGGTTACTTGTTTTTCTTTACATACGCAAAGGTCAAGGTAAAGCAGAAGACAAGCACACCTGGAAGTTGCACAAACGAAAGTGAGTCAGGAAGGAATTAAAACTATATCAGCCATATGCTACTACTCTCCTTGCCTCCAGCAATCTTACACCTTAGCTAAAGCCAACTAAAGCTATACGGCTGTTAGACTTGTGTCTCTCTATCTCAATGTATCAATTTTATCATTGTATATTGGACAATAATGATGGATTCATCACACGAAACTGTACTATTAACATGAATGACTATTATTTCTAACCCGCTTTATATTGGTTAGCTTTCTTCACAGATAAAAGGAAACTATCGGTTAGTACATTTCATTACATAACTCTACTTCTACATATAAGTACACAATGTACAATTACATTACAATTTTACTATGCAAAAGTATATTTACAAGGCAGTTTGGTGGATTAGACAGTGTTAGGTTAAGGCACTGCAGCTAATTGATTGCTACCTGCCAAAATTTTGCATTACCTATCTTAATAATTAGCAAATAAAATTATGTACTAATATTTATGAGTGAATGTAGTTGAAGTCATAAAATCTAAACGTAATGTAGTAAAAGAATTTCTGATTCCTTTATCTTATATAATAATATTACTGCTACGTAGAAAAGAAAGTAATAATTTAAAAATCTAAACGTAGCATGTTTTTAAATGAGTAGTAATAGCACAGCCATATTATGGAATCATAGAATTGATTAGTGAGCATTTATTACAGAAATGAAGAATTGACATCGCCTTGCCTTCGTCCGATAACTGGTGTAAAAACTTGGTAGTATAGCAAGTGAGCGAAAGTGTTAAAACTAAAAGGTGTTCGTAAAGCATTAATTTCAAGCTGCGTATTTCTAATCTATCCGTTCGTGAATAACTAACAGCATTACCACTATAGTAAAAGCTTGGTATAGCAAGTGAGCGAAAGTGTTAAAACTAAAAGGTGTTCGTAAAGCATTAATTTCAAGCTGCGTATTTCTAATCTATCCGTTCGTGAATAACTAACAGCATTACCACTATATGTACAAACAATCGGCAATAATTATTGCTGCATACAAACTGTCAGTACATACATGGCATCTTGCATTACAGTAATGATTATAGTGGATATGTGGACTCCCGTCTATGCCATATGTGTACATGAAGTTCCTACGCTGTTTTAGTGTTGGTATTTGATTCTAAAAAAGCAGGAGAATGCTTATAGGTATATGAAAAGTGGTCTCCCGGTCATAGAACAAAAAGCAAGTCCGTGTTCGAGTATAAGCGTCATCCTGCTTCCGGTTCTCCCCTTTTCACTGAATCACACAGAGCAGTCATCCTATAGTCATTTTCCAATACTAAAGCATTCTCTATCCGTATTGTATCATTCCTATATCCATTAATATCCATAATATGTATGACTGACTGCAATACTTACTGCTAGGCAGGTATGTCAACTAATTTCATGAATCCCCGTCCGGTCAAGACCTTTTTATATTTTTACCAAGTCAGAAACTCTAAGCTTCACATAAAATCGTGCATTCGGGGATTCTATTATGTAGGTAAATAATCCTATGCAATACATGCAATGCTATAATGCTGCATTTCAATGGATTGACAAAGCCACATTTGTATGTGTGTAATTTTCATTCATTTCATTTAAATCAATGATCTTTTACCCCTTTAAATCTCCAGAAACATATCATAACAGTAAAATGTCTTCGTCAGAGAAAAATTGAACTGTAATTTCATTGTGTTATTGTATAAATTCCCTTTTATGTACTTTGGTAAATTATTGGGTACCTTCCCTACCTAAACTTTCAGTTTTGTTGGTTTAAAATAGTATGGAGGACAATATAATAAAAAGTATCACAACATCAATTGGTAAATATCAACATCATTTTTCCTCTTTCCCTGTGTAGTTCCTCGAAATTTCTTTTAAACTACAGATAATAGATGCGTAAACAAATGTAGACATAATTATTGTGAAATGCTATTCATTATGAAAGTTGCATTGACTTTAGCACAGTGCATCTTTTGTATAAATTTTTCGGTCATTAATGCAATGTGCGCACATAACATAATAAATGCGTTCTATGCATGCACATAGTCCATAGTCCGTGAGCAAACCCACACACCTATGCAAATACTCATGTAATTCGTATTCAATATTTATTAGCATTTAAATGGTTGTGTCTGGGTTACATTTCGTCTATACAGACATAATATCTATAATAGTGTTTTCACGTACAATTATTACATTACCCTGCATGGCATTGCATACATGTATAGAGAATATTACGTATACCTATCTGTTTATTTATACAAACACCATCATAAAATGAGTGTATAATACATAATGAGTGTATTACCTGGCCAAACTGATGCATGATGGAAAGTGCTTTAAAATATCTGTGTTATAGAGACCCATGTGTATTATTCACGTATTTAGAAGAATGGATGTAGAGATAAAAGTTAAAAGTTAAATTTTAGGCATCTGTTATGTTATGTAGGCAAATACAAGCACATACCTTTAGAAGAGCCATAGATATTTCATTGTATTTGACTGTTTGTGGTGTATTTAAAGTTTTAGGACGGAGAAGTATGGATTATTGCTCCGCAATGTAAATGGGGTAATGGGTAGGTAAGGATTGTAGTAGGTAGGTGAGTGAGTGATACGCGTAGTAATGAATAATGAAATGTATGGAACATCCTGTTTCGTCTGTCCTGTGGTGTATGCACCGTCTAATGTAATGTGTGTGTGTGGTGGGTGTATTTATATGTGAAGGTGTACAAAGCCCAAGCTATGATGAATATAGACGTGTTGTCTTTTTCGTTTTTTAACCGTGTAATTTCATTTGTATTTCCATATGCTCTTCTCCTCTATCTGACAGACTGACATGGTCTGACTACACTTTCCTCATATTATACGGATAGAAGTTATTGCCAGCCTGAGAGTCATTATTATTATAGGGACTGTTGTATACTATAGGTACTTACTTATATAAAAGTATTTCGGTTCGGTTCGTTTTCGCTCCTAAAGCTTGACTTGACTTTTAACTTGAACTTCACTCACTTCCTTCCGACTGTTACAAATAATCGGTATACTTGGTCCAAGTGTTTCCTCTAATACCTGTACAGTCACACACACATAAGTTGTTGCATAATAACCAAGTGGAAACTACGGACCTTATCTCCATCCCATCTAATTACTTGGAACGCTCCTCGTTCTCTCTCTCTCTCTGTCTCTCTATGTCCTGTCCTGTCTTTTATTGGAATAACAGTTCACGGCCGACGCTCACTTCAGCAATACCCACTTTCGTCAGTTAGTTCCAGCAGTTTCTACGTGCAAAGAACAAAATATTCCATCAATTGTGCTTCAAAACCCATGGAGAAATTCTAAGAACACTTTTCGTCTCAAAGGTAAGTAATCTTGAGCTTTGTTCAATTCTGGATTGTTAAAGACGACAGAAATAACAATTTCAGTTACTCAAATATTAGTATGTTATAGTAATTGTAGGTATTGTAGAGAAAATGTTTTGTCATTATGATATTTACGGATTACAAACTAAGGAAGCCAATAGACCTTTGTACAGTTCGTATTTTTGAATTTTGGAAATAATGTTACTGTAGGAGAGTTATTTAGAAGTTTTTATTATGCAGGATGACCAAATAATAATACATTAACATATTATGCACATTATACAAGGGTATAAACATAGTAACCTTTTTTGGGAGAAATCTTATTGTGTCACACATTTGTTTTACATGGAGAAGAATGGTTGATAATAGCATCATGAATAAAAGGTGAGGATGGCACGCGGTTGAGAGTCTATTCGTGTCTCGAGGTCATCTCATTCAAAAATTTCAGCATTCTTTTTCCTTGTTCATTCACAAATCCACAAGCGATTATAACACTGAAATGCCTAAGCAATTTAATTTTGTGAATGGTATGACATGAAGGCTTGTTTTATGCAGATAGGATAATTGTGATGTTGTGAATCTCTTGAGTAAATAATGCAAACAATGCTCACTTAAGTCTGTCTTAAGTGATTCACCAACAACTTGAGACATCCGCTCTTTATTATGCGACATGAGATCAGGCGAATTTAGCAGTTAAACCTCCGTGAAGTCTAAGAACGAACTGTAGCTATATAATTTCTAAGTATAGAAAAGGTAGATGCTTGACATCTTGGTTCTTCCATATAATATGATTTACTTACGTTTTTCTTCAGTGTTAAAATAACAATATTGTATACTTAATACTTAGTTTGTGCGTACAAAGAGTTCTGACCAATTAACAAAACATTGAAGGAGTAATTTTCTTTCGTTCAATTTATTAGGTCAAGTTTTAATAAAAATCTTTCTTATCAGTGTAATTTTTTGCTAATGCATACCTGTATTAAATTAGATCTCAGTTTCGATATTTGCATTTTTCAACAGATTCATTATGCGATATAACTGTACAACGCATTATCTATCACTATTTACTATATTTGCTAATTATGCAGTCGTGAGTGCAATTAAGTCATTAGTAAGCCTGTATATGCAGTTGTATTATGGTCTGATCAGTATTTTGCGTACTGTAGCCAATGCAATATTAAATAGTGTGTGTGTGTAAATCGGACAATTATTTATGCAACCTAGAATTTTAGTTCCATTATCATCGTGTTATCATTTACTAGTAAGAATGCAGAATGTTGTTACATGTCTGTTGCTGTTGTAAAGGTTCTAGCACACTTACAAGCAATCTTTATCCATGTAAGGTAGAATTGACTACAAAAATGTTTAAAGTTCACTTAATGTGTATAGGTACCTAAAACAGCTTATTAATGAATCAGATTTATATCTATATAGGTATGCAATAAGGCTATACGTTTATATGCGTAATAGATAATCATGTTGATAATTGCTTAATTTTGTACAATTTTTGCTTTTGCAGGTTCCCCTTGGTGTCTGCTCCGTCAACTGCATAGAATGGAAGTTGAAATCCTGAAGTTTCATGTTGTGACTTTGAATTCAGAATTCTATTGGAGAAATTACTGTCAGAATTAAGAAAAGCTTTGGACAAAGGCCATGATTACAAACACGACACTCAACGACACGATCGTATGTTTTATGCAGGTTTCCAATTAAGACAAAAGATTTGAATAACTTTTGCAAAGTTACTCATTGAAATTGTATTAACTTAATTTGTTTCACCGTTACATTTATCTTTGAATGCAGAAAATGTACCTATAGAGTGTAGTAACTATTATTAAAGAATCCAGAATAATAATTATACAAGCGTCGCTTTGTGAATTGTTCAAAGAAACCTAATTCCGTTTCTGAAATCAATATCCAATGAAAAGACTCAAAAAGAAGAATTTGATAGCGAAGAAGATCGAAGAATTGTTGTTGATACAGGCCACACTCCCTGTTGGAAGAGCGTATGAGACGAATTCCTAGCCGGAATAATGTGCATGACATTAATACTTGATTACTGGGAAACAATCTCACTAACTGCGGGTTGTAATCTTTACTCGACCTATTTCCGCCTTTGTGTGCTCACAGTTCGTTCGGCTGACCAGCCTACTTTTAAAAAAGACACTAACATGTATTTCCGCGAGAGAGACAAGCCTGTTATAGACGCAGAGACGTTTTTGACAACCGCCTTGCCAAAATTTCTCATCGGAGCTTTGATAATATTTTTAAATGTGTTGGCCATCATCACAATGTTCCGAAGTAATAAATGGATCTCACAGGGAAACCGAAAAGGATTTTACATTCTTCCCGAATCTACCCAAGGGCTTCTTCACAGTTTATTCGTCGCATATCTCGCCTTGGGCGTTCTCACGTTATATTCTCAGATCTCTTTATCCACCTTTGTTTTGGGTGACTACAGAATTTTCGAGGATCAAGGCAAGGAATGTCTGACAGTGAACAGCTTAATAATCGCCTTAAGTGTTGCAATCAGTTTGCATTTGTTATCTTTAGCCGTGGACAGAACATTAGCCTGTTACTTACCTTGGGCCAAATATTCATCTCTGTCTAAAGGAACCGTTCCTCTTTGGCTTCTGGCGATTTGGCTCCCATCAGCACTTCTTGGTTCGCTTCCCCTTGCAGGATGGAAAACCAATTTCAGTTTTTGCATTTTTCTACATCAGTTCGAAGATGACTATTTGAGATTCGTCAGCGGATTCTACATGACAAACTTATTTCTGATGCCATGCTTGTATTTTTTCTTTGTGGCTATGTTGAAACCACAAAGAGACCCGAGGATTTTGTACCGTTGGCACAGAAAGCTCCAAGCCCACCATAGACTGACTTTTGCAATTGTCATGGCTGTAAATATAATTTGTTGGACTCCGTTCCACGTTTACCTTCTCAGTGCCTGTCAAACATGTCCCTTTGCATATCTGGGCAATGGATTCACTCTCGAGTATTTGTACATGATTGCTCTTATTCCGAGTTTATTGATTCCTCTCATGTTCTCCATAAGATCTAGTGTCGTAGACAAATGTGCTAATAAAATTTCTCGTTGTGTTCACTTTAGAGACGAATTTGAAAATACAAATCATAATCCTCTAGCTAAAAAGTCCCCATTGTTTTTCATCGACGACTATAACAATGTACAAGAATATGGAAATAGCCATTCGAACACAAATACATATTCTAGTGTTAATTCTAATAAGAGCAATCGTGGAAGTAGCAGCTCCACAACCAAAACTTCTACTTTCTTCGTTCCTCATTATTTGCCCAATCACAACAGTAATAGTAAATTCGACAGTGGCATGAGTAATGGCTTGGTACGAAAAGTTCCATTGAGAAACTTCTGTGCTTACTTGAATAAAGGATACAGCAACACAAATGGAAGCATAACGAATTTAAGTTCGGATAGTAAATACGGATTTCCTATTATCCCCAGCAATGACCCTTCAAAGACCAACGGCGGAATTCCAATTTTAACCCACAACAGTCGAAAGTAAATTGTACTATACACATTATTAACACAAAGGAACACAGTGGTGACTTTCGGTGACCTAGTTTCACAAAAGGAACTCATATCCGTTTTACTTAGTTAGTCAGAATTCAGTAACAGCAATGTTCGTAAATGCCAGCTATAGAGTTACAATAAAATATTTCTCTTTGTACACCTACTCTATTTCTATTTATACAATTTCTGAGTAAATAAACTTAATTAATCCCATGTATAGCAGTTTAATTACTTACACCATCGCTGTACCCGTTGATCCTTTTGTAAAATATGTATAGATACATTATATACCTACAAAAAAGTTTTTAAAAGTATAATACCCATGTTGTCTTACTGATTCTGTACACCCACCCAAATTATGTCTACAGCTGTCAGCAGTTCTATAAAAAATAAAATTGTTTGAACCATTTTTTCTATCCGAAATGCAAAATTATACCTACAAATGTAAGTCATTTATTATTTCACTGATAATAATTTTTGTAGAAGCTGTATTGACTAATATAGATGGAATTATATTTCCTGTATAATATGTACATGGTTTATACCATAAGGGACTCAGATTAATATTTTAATCTTATAAAGGTATGCATCTCATTTAATAAAGATATTTCATGCATACCTAAACCTCAGGCAAAAGATAAGTATAGTCCTGTAAGCTGTATATCTGTATCTGAATGGTGTGGTTGCCCAGAACGAGTAGAATGTACTATTGAAGCAATTTCTGCAGTTTTGGCATTGACTGAAAATGTTGTATATAAAATTAGACCGACACACTGATTGTTTTATGTCTATGTAGATAGAATGTTTTGTTTTACTTTTTTACTGTCGATATTTAGTCATGTATTTTAATTTATTTCTATCAGAACAGTTAATCAAGCTGAAATGCAAGGTGATTTGATTTCGATTGTTGTTTGGATTCAATTGTTTAGCTTTGTCTTTCAATAGGATGGGGAGGGAAAACATGTAAGGTCAGCTTTAAGAGCTAATCAATAAAGTCTGTGTAGTCCGTGCACCAAAGTTTTTCCTTTAATAAGTGTGCTAGGAAAGTTACAAATTGTTAATAATACATTTAGCAGACTTTATACATTTGTAATTATTATCATGACATTAATAATTCTTCATCTTGTTTTTAAACCTATTATTTCTATACGTAAGTTAATTTTTGCTGTATATATTGTGTAGATATACAGTACTTGTTTTTATGTTGTACAGATTTCACATTTTATACATTATGTATGATTCACTATAACAAATCAGTTTTTATACTATACTAACTAAAGTTAAAGTATTGATTCTACAATTTTCTAGTTTTTGTAATAGATTGTCTGATTTTTACGAATTTTGAGTATGATTAAGGTACATATTGTTAACATGCGCTGCAAACGAGTACTGCATGTACTTAAATGTAAAATGCAATGTAAGTGTGTCTGATTGTGGCATAAACTTGCTCTATAACCATACGCTAGTTTATTCGGCTATATGCATATACATATAGTTGTAGTTGTAAAATGTACATTAACTTGGTTGTAATCAGCTTTAAGTATTTGTTGACGAATGGAACATTGATAATAAAAAGATGCTCAAATATCAGTAATGCTGATTCTACTTTAATTGTTGAAAATCAACTACATGTTTTTAGTGAGTGTAAATTTGCTTGAGTTTCTCATTTGAATTCTAAATACCAAAACACACCTCTCTTAAGTCTCATATAAAACTGCCATCGAAAAAGACCTTACTTGGTATATGGTCCTTCATGTCATGAGTCAGGACAATCGTTTGAAATGCACAAAAACTAATCGTATAAGACATAAGCTGAGCAAGGGTAACATAACATGACTATCGGGATTAAAAAGACGTTTGTAAGATAAGTGCATGCAACGGATGACGGAAAGCTGCAATGCCGTGACTGGATTATAGTCAAATTATTCAGACACGGCACAAGTACACAAGATGATAAAGAGACATAAAACATCTTAAGACATGATTTGGCTAATACCATTAATATTATTAATGCCTTGAGTTATTCACGCTATATAGTATAGGAAAGAGCATTTAACGTTATATTCTGGACACTGCAATTTCATTCTTGGTTACAGTTGCAGTAAATACGTAAGGTGCAATTAATGGTGCACTTGAATTCTTGAGAAGTTAAGTACTTACCTAGAAATGGGACTGGATGTATGTCAAACTTGATTGTGCTTAATGTCAACATACTCCCATACTTTATTACTATGTCCTATAGCTCGTATTCCTACTTTTATGACTGAAAAATAGTCGTTATTTTACTGAGAAAATTACAGAGAAAAGTCCTTAAAGTCCTTATGTCTGATTTTATGTGAGGTGTGATTCGTTCCATTTGTCAAAATAGAATTGAAACATTTTTATCTTCTTTCGCCTCATGAGATTTTAAGGATTACACTTAAATACCATCGATTGCAAAATGCTTGTGCCATAATAGCATTTTACTATGATGGGCTTGGACAGAAGTAGGAGCAGTGCATTTTATTAAATATGTACTTTATTGCTTAAGAATATCTTGCAAGTGGATGAGGAGCTTAGGTAATAGCTAAGTCTGTAGCAGAGATCTCCTGAATGTCATAATAATTACAAACTTCATCGTCTTGAGTTAATCTAAGAACAATATTACATGCATTTCTTTTAAATACTAATTTTTGTGCATTTTGTTACGACACGTAATCTGTACTTTAATTCATTAGTAACAAATAATCAGGTACAAGCTTTTACTAGACGCAGTTTTCGTTTATCAAAGTCCTACTGTTGAAAAAGGATTTTCGTTTAGCTTTTGACTCACATCAGTTTGTTACTTACAACTTTAGACAAAACAATGAAATACACTCGTAGAAGTACGTATGTAATAATGTAATATTCTAAAGGGATATTAGATGAGTACGTGTTATATTATTTATATAATAACATGTGTGCGACATGTCAGGAAAAAACGCTGCATACCATACAACGGAATGTTTTTAGCTTAAATTGTTAATTGTAGTAACAAGTTAATCTAATTGTTGTTTTCGTATCACATCCGTATCCCATTTGTAACAGTGATAAGTACATGTACATACACACGTCTAAGAATCCCATCACAATTTAACACAGAAGAAACTTGTAAATTATAAATATAGTTTGGTATGCCTCTACGCACAGAAATTGTACATAGTGGATAAGTACAGTACGTACATAGTAAAATCGCCGTCACCACAAGAATGAGGGAAGTAAATAGGGAAATGAAATCTGAAGCTTGCAAGTTGCATACACCCAGACACAGGTGTGAGTTTAAAGGGGTTGGTGATCAGTGAGTGCGAGAATCTGAAGAAACTTTGTTACCTCACGTTTACCTGCAGTCAGAATTGTAAAGGAAGGAAGGTGGTGGCAACTAAATACTCGAAGAATGAATGTGTGCGTGAACAACTTATAATATTATTTAGGTATGGTGGTACTTATACACATAGCTGTGGCATGTCTTAATGTCTATATAGTATTATAGTAATATCAGATTCTGTGTACAGTATAGTTTTTATAGTACACACTACACATGCATTCACACAAGTTGGTTTTGCATGTATTTGTTGTTAACTGGTGCTTTGGTATCTGGCTACATAAATGTGTTTGTTGGGAGTCTGAGGCTATGTTGAAGGGATTTATTCGTTTAACTTCGTCCCATCCATCCACTGAATTGAATTCACTTGTATAATATCACAAGAAGGCGATATATAGAGATTGTAGTAATTCCAAAGAAAAGTTTACTACGAGTAAGTCTTTGTTGGTCTCATTCGCATTCAGTCGACACAGCTCGTCTTGTCAGTCAGTCAGTGCTCGTCTTGTTGATTTGACTGCGTTGTTGTGTGTGTTCTTGTTCTTCAAGACTGGTCATTCAACCAACCACCACTGAAACTAAACCAACTTCAACAACCAAACCTCCGGCTTCATTCCTCGTGCGATTTGATTCACAATATCGAAATATATGTACGTGAAAGAAATAAATACCTACAATAAGATATACCTAACTACCTGTGTAATAATATAGGTACTACTACACGTAGGACTCATCCAGACTGTTATAGGTATAATAGTAATGCATTATTAGTGAATGATCGTCCTGAGTAACTTGACTCATCTTATTCCGAGTGATTATTGTGTTTGTACACAACACGGACTTTGTCTTACAAAGAAAACAAGTTCGCTAACTAACAAATACGATTTTGAAAAAATAAATCTTCTCATTTACGTTTTACGAGGATTACACCACCACAACACAACTGCGAAATAATTTTGCTACGACTACAACTCTGGGCGTGCAAGAAGAGTTTCTTTAATAGCAACAGGAGAGGAAGAAGAAAAATAGTACGAATGAAGAAGAGTCAGTGAGTGCCGAGTCGAGTGGTGAGACTGAAATCTCATTTGTACGTGCTCTCCACGCACTAGTCAATTTCAACTGATTTTTTCAAGAAAAGACGTACGCATTGCTTCAGTAACGCTGAGATTTCAAATCGTTCTTGCTTTTTCTCCTACCGCACCACAACAATTGCAATATACAAAGAGATTGAAAATATCCTCGGCTGAACATTAAAAAAGTAAATATATACAGAAGAAGAATTCCTGTATTTATATTATATAGCCTGGAGTGCATATCCGTATTTCCCTACTTAGAGACTACACACAGACTGTTATGTTTGTGATTTGAACAGTACCTATATACGTATACGTGTATTTTATGTATAGGGAGTCAATGATGAATAAGACAATCAAAAATCAAAGCTAACGAGTTTGAATTGTAAAATATTTCTACGTTTCTTACGGTAACATCAATTCCATGAGATTTGCTGCAGCAAGAGGAAAGGAAACTGTTATTCTGTGTGTATAAGACTACTACATGTATATACTGACAGTAGTAGTAAGTAAACAATAATACTCAAGCCGTAAATTATGCCACACAGGCAATTTTTCGCGAATAAAGGAAATTCAACAGCTTTTGAATAAGAATAAATTCCCCTGCGGAGTGCCAAATAGTGCAAAACTGTTTAATAAAGGCCACATTCCGTTTTCTGAAAAGAAACTAATGTTTTTTACACAGAGGACACAACAAGACAATTTATCCACTACATTATCAAGTACTAGTTGTACTAGTAGTACTGCAAATTGAAAAGGAAGCCGTCTTATTGTTTTTTTGCTGGCGGACACGGAGCATTGCCTTCTGCCGTGTTTTGTGTGTGTGAAGGTGTAGGTGTGTGTAGCAGTGCATCCGTAATTGTATTTTTAGAAAATTAGCACTGGACATTGTGCTCGCTGAATCTTTTCTCTGTATATATACCTCGACAATACACACACTTTGTAAACAAACTACAATTACAGTAGTGGAGAAATTGTGTGTGTAAAGAAAAATCTACACACACTTTTTGTACAGTTGTAAATTGCAAGTGAATGTCATTGCCAGGAAAACTTTTCAACAGGTCCCCATTAACGCGTCTATTAATTACTGTTAATTTATATATTTATTTTCTTCCACATACCACTTGCATCATTATGTATGAGAACTGAAGCCGAACCAAAACAATATTTCTGTTCTGTAAAGGATTTTTCTATACTGTGCCGTTTTTTTCACGCCCATTGCAACTTTACGTTCACATAATGTGTTTTAAGGCAAATATCCCATCCAATTACTAGACAGAGTGTTTAAACATCAGATTACTTACTATAACTACTACACTTATTACTTCTACTCCAACTACAGCCTTTACACTATACAGGTAGTAATAATAATTCTCATCGTGTAGAACCATTATATAATACAACACAGAAGAGTGCAATATTATTATATTTACTTTTAGTATTTACACGCTGTAATTGGAATTGTAGGCTTCAGTGTTAAAAATCTCGCTTCGAGAAGTGCAACAACCAGAGAGTCTCTGATCCATTCTACTTATTGACTTAATATCGAAGCTTATCTCGATTGGAATTCTATCAAGTTTGCAAAATCTCATTTAGTACGTGTATCATACGAGAAAAACCTATACAAACTATAATTAATTGCAGGTATGAGTATTTACAAATTGTATTAAATTTATTAAAGCTTTTTACTTGTATCAACACACGTGTACTTTGATCATAGTCGCTTTTTACAATCATTGTTGGACACAACTAATTTACTACATTTTTTGCCAGGGTGTCATGTTATTGTTGGTGAGAGGTTGACGACGTCGGCGACGAGGATCGTGTTTCTATACGTTAAGCCGTATGTACCAGAGGAATCTCTATACGGAATATACACAGAGTGAAGTATTTATTAACATACTTTATATGCAACAACATAACAAAATCTATCTGCATGTGCATACTTTATACACGTATTGTGCACGTATGTAATGTACCGTGACTGTTAGCATTGTATTTCCATTGGAGTACCTACACAGAATTTTCATTTCAGTTCTAAAGATCATTGCGGCAGGAGTAGTACATTGTAAAGTGTGTAGTGTGTGTCTCTACGTAAATATCTGTGCACAATATCTGTATCTCCTCTCTCCCCTATCTGTGGAACTAAGAATTGCACGTGAAACCGCAGCAGTAGCAATGAATGTGTAATTATTATAGTGACTCTTTGCAAGTAAACCATAATATTATATTCAGAGTTATTCCGTCAAATCCACAGCAGTGATTTTGGATTACTATAATCATCTCGTTCTGTTTCAATTGTATACACTGTGTATTGTTGTGGAGCTGTGTTATACCATACGGCTATATAGATCCATATACTTGAATGTATATACATAAAAATTTCCTTAGTTGAATATACTACAATAATTTACAAATTATTTCGCAGTTGTTGTGTCAATTGGATTTGCGAAGCTCTGACAAATACAACAAAGACGTGACATTACATTAAGCAGTTGTTGTGTTTGTTTGTGTGTGCAACAACCGTCGTGTCAAATCAAAAAGATTTCATTTGGATGCAGTAAACGAGTCTTCACACATATAAGACGTTCTTTCTCTGTGCATGTCCATATTTACTGCCAAAATGTCCACAGATTTCGATAGAATTAAAAACTTGTGTTTAAAGCGAGGAGATTTGTGGGAGGACCCGGATTTCCCCGCAATTCAAGCTTCAGTTTTCTACCATCAAACTCCGCCGTTCCAGTTTGTATGGAAAAGACCCAAGGTACCTACACTAAAAATATTTTACCTTTGTTTAATGTAATTATGTAAGTCTGTGTGTTTTGCTTGTTTGGGTGGCAGACGGGAACACTTCAATTAAGTTGCAAATTAGAAAATAATCAAGTTAGATTGGATGTGCTAAGTATATTTACGCTTCATAGTCAAATTAGCGAAGAATTAAATGTGCTACATGATAATATCTAATAATAATATCTATACACAAGTCAGAAATTCTTTTCGCCTGTTTCTTGTTTGTTTTATTAAGACAAGTTCCATTCCAAGTGGGCATTGAACATCTGTTGTTGCTTCACTTCTCAATTTCATTACAGTTTCCTGTTTTAGTAATTCATTTTCAGTTCAACTGCAATGCATGGTTGTTTTAAGTCCATCTGTTGTTTTCCTGTATATTTGGAATGCAGTGTTTGTGTGTATGAATGTGGTTTTATGTCAGTGCTAAGTGCAATATCTTATCCATGCGCTTGTACGATGGGATAACAAGATTATTGAACTTTTTGGCTACTGATAGATTTACGAAGGATTCGAAAAATGTTTTGTTCTGTCAAACGCATACACAAACTATAAACTAACTTTTTACGACTTTGCGTGTCCGTTCTGAATCGAATATTTTATATTGAATGCAATCGGGAACCTTTTGTCTTTCACATGTAAATTAAACAATGGTCATTTCATGTTTGGCAAAGGAGAATAGAACGTTTCTACCTATGTGTGAATGCAATAAGAGTTTATTGGTTTAGTGGTCTAGATTTTTACCTAAGTGTTAGTGATACAGATACAGCAAATACTAATGATCTATACTGTACACTAGTACGTGATAATTTTTAAAGTAAAGTCACAGTGTGCAAAATGACTATTTGATGTAAATATATTTGAAAATGATAATAATTTGTAATGTAGTACTAGACGTGCCCTTTACTGTTCAGGTTGTCTTGTCTGTTTCTCCTGACATGTTTGTTGTGTATGAATTGTCTTGACTCGTCGAGAGTGCGTCTCTCTCGAGAGACTTGCCTTTGCCTCCAGAGAATTTATTTGGCATGTTTACATTTGTTAACTGTGAACTGTACGTATCGCACATACCAGGCCAACTCTGCATAAAATTGTTTTAGTTTTCTTCGCCTTGCCTTATACTTATCTGTACGTGTTCTTCATTTTACTACGTAAGGTATATACATAGGTAAGGTATATGGCAGTATCTTTTATACGGATTGCGATTATCATAAAATAATACATTACTGTTCCTTCCTAACTACTTATCTTACTTTGCTCCTTTTGATTGTTGTAACAATATAGGCGAGAGTTAATGTGTAATAGTAGTAAGTAATATTATTACTGACACACACAGGGTTATAGCAGACATTATTATTGTTATTAATTTCGTTTTCGTTTTACTACCCTTTATCGTTTCGATACTATGCAATGCATAATTCATTAAACTAAATGGTGCTGACTGATTAGGAAGTAACAGCATTGGACAAGAAAGTAGATTTTCTACAATTGACTTGACGTGGAATGCCTTTGCTATTATGATTTAAGAACTTGATGTGAATGTGCGTTCCATCTTTTTAATGCGTAATGTAATGTCAATGAGTCTCCTGTCCTATTATCTCCTGGCACAATTATGTAGTATACATTATAATAAAAAATCAAATAAAAATATGCATTTGGGGCACCATATATTTTATTGTGCCGTCTGCGAAGATTACTTTGTCATGCCTGACGCTGCGTTGAAAGGTATCGCTATATAGAATGGAAATGTTCCTTTACTTTATTTGATAGAGACACAATAAGCAAACTCAAAGTAAGATCTCATGTAGTAGTATAGACACAAGTCTTTTCATTTACTCAGTCAGAGTGTGTAAATGAAATGGAATCTCTGGCAAATATGAGCCAATACTTTTCTTATAAGTGGACAGACTTCCGTGAACACCCCCATTATTAAATGAACACTTTGTTAGTAGAGAGAGAAAGAGAGACTCTTTGCTTGTACTTGTGTTGTACACTCAATATGCAGTCATTGTGGACATATTTGTTGAAATGGAAAAAAATGTGACAAAGCAGCCCTCAAAAGCTAACAACCGTTGCGATACCTAAATTGATAACAACTTGTATACAAAATTTTAATAAGAAGCATCACACAAACATGATTTGTATAAGGACTTTATCAAAACAAGAAGAAATGGATGTTTACTTTGTTTACCAATCGAACCATACAAATTTAAATGTGTTGATGGTATTTTTCCGCTATTTACTGAAGATAACTCTTAATTTTAGATTTGTAAGCTGAGACACGAATACTTAAAGACATCAGAGTAAAAATTATCAGAAATTTTGGACCATTGGCCAAGTGGGTATTTCCTTTCGTTTTGTGTCCATTCAAGATGCTAAATTGTGTGTAGTTTACTTATATACAAACGGGCACAACATATTATTCATTTAAGACATAATGTTATTACGTTGCTAACTGAAACTAAACGTGAAACCACAATCTCCTCTTCCACCAGCATCACTTAAAAGAAAAGAAGTAGCAAAGTAACATGTTCAAACGACAAGACAAACTAGGCCCACCCACCAACTAGCCTAGCTTCTTGATTTTATTTTGTACCTTATTTGTTTTATGACAGGCAATTGCATTCACACTCTATACTCGCATATTCAGCATATGTTGTTGTGCCCTCATCGTCAATTCGTGAAGAAATGTGTGAAATCGTTAAAAAATGAGTGTACTATTATTATTGCTGTATACAATATTATGCATAGATTTACACATCTTTATAAGAATGGAAATCTCATTCATGATTTTTAAAATTTATCTACAACTCATCTCTAAAAACACAATTCCTATAGCCTGAATTGACTTTAGACTTCTACCCACAGTCACAACTCACAAACCACAAACAGCTTTTTGGTGTAGAATGCAGCAGCGTAATTGTTCCACAGATTTAGCTACGCTACGCAGGCATGCTAAACGAATGTTCTCATAAGGCAGACAAATAGTACATGTAGAGCTTCCAAAGAGTTGTTATTGCTATATCGACCCATATTTTCAGTGCATGTGAACAGAAGCTATATTTGGACATCATAAAGATGTACATGCAGTTTCTTTCTTTATACGGATAGATTCATATCAGTTTCTCGATCGCATTGATGCTCGCACACTTTGTAGTGTGTAGTACAAATAGGATGCGCTTTGTACATTTACAAAAAATGAAACCGTAGATAATTTAGACCTAACAGAGTTTTAGAATGTCTATGTGATGTGATCCACCTGAAAACAGAAATGGCTTTAGGAATAAAGTAAACCTGGAATAATATGATGTAAAAATATAGGTACCTATATCCATTTTCTAGCTGTTGCTTCTACACTGAATGTTTTTGTGGCTCAAGTATTGGTGGTATGTAATTATGAATTATCGCAGTGGTGATTAATTTATATTTAGAAATAGAAACACATTTAGAAATGTAGAGAGTAGGTAACTCTTCGTTTTCAAATACATTCATATGTAATTTTTCAGATATCTGTAAAATGAACTTTATAGGTATTTCAAAGATGATGAATTGGTAAATACCGATTATTCAAGTACTTAAGTATGTTATTTGGTAAACGCAACATAATTAACAAATTAATTTCATCATTTAATCGTAAACAAACATTAAGAAACTTATGTAAATGATAATAAAAATTGTTTCACTAATTTATAAATGTTCTCCGTTGCGTGTGTTTTCTGGATCATAATGTAGGAACCTTCTTTATAAATTAAATCACTTTGGAATTAGTAATCTACTCAGATCCCTCGATTGTCGACCCACTTGATCCCCCAATTTTATTATCTTCATTTAATTCACCCTGTTTGGACTTTTTCCTCTTTTTCTTTTTAAGATGATGTTTAGAGGTGTTAGAGTTTTTTACGGGCGAACCAGGGCCAGGGCTGCTTAAGACAAGCTCAGTACGTTGAGATTTTAGTCTATTTAATTCATGTTGTAGTATGTATTCATTTGTGAAATATTCCTCGCGATCAATTTTGTCCTTCAGATGTGGAGAAATATCTGGGATTATCCAACGAATGATCATTACTATCGTCGCGACAATATTCTGGAAAAGAAGTATAAACACCACTCGAGCCAACCACACTTGCCAGTAAAATTCGCTTGGCTTATAGGGTAGATTTGGATGATCGTAACTGTGATGGTATGTGGGATATCTGCAAATTTTAACTGGAATTTCGACAAGATCTGGTTGAGGCTGCGTTTCCAAATCGGAAGTTTTGAAATGAGCAAGGGAATGATTTAAGAATCCCGCAAGTGTTCCAAATCGAGGATCATTGTATTCAAATGCACTGAATCGATATACCAATTTTGGAATAAATTGGGAAGTAATAGCAATTATGAAGGCATTAGATAAAACAGCAAGCTTTCCAACGAACTCTATGATGGGATACCAAACTCCGATGTCCTTAACTCGAAGAGGTATTGGCCGTCGTTGATAACGAATCGCTTTCTTGGCATCCACACGCACTTCAAAAATGTTATTTAGCAATGCAAAAAATGGAGCTAGGGGGAAAGCAGTTACAAAAATTGTCACAAAGCCATATTGAATCACCATTTCAATGTATTCATCCACTAAGGTATTTTTGCTCCATTCTGCCAATTTAAAATCGTGAATATACTGCTTCCCTGGATGATTTCCAGCAATGTTTAATTTTTTTGACTTGATATTACGTATAAAGTTTTGAAAAACGGGTACTAGAAATTCCAAAATGGCGTTCATTAGTTGTTTTCCAATCATTACCACAGCTAATTGGATGCACACTTCTGGCATACATCCGATCTCACACTCTTCTTGACGCCATCTTCCAAAGAGTTTTACGTATTTCACGGGAGTTCCGGTATAAAGTCCTTTAAAAAATGCAATGTAGAAAATTGACGAATAATAATTGACAAACTGGAGAAGATAGATTTTAAATGTATAACTGTCATCAAATTCATTTTGGGTGCGATGAAGTTCCCATTCAGTTAACTTTTCAGCTAAACCTTCGTACAACCAATTAAAAAACACCGTGAATAACAGATTAAGAGCTGCAGCAGTTATTGTAACAACTAAGCTTCCCCAGCTTCGCATCTCCGGTTTGTCATTTGCTAATTTGCTATATGACAGTTTCGCTGATAAACGATACACGATCACAGCTAAAACAGCGGCAACTGCTAAGAAAATCAAAAACGCCACAGCAGACAAACTTAGCAAAATGTAGGGTAGTCTATGCCTGAAATAAGAAATCCGAGGTTCTGATATATGAGTGACAGGGTTCACCTTCTTTTTCTTTACGTTTTTTAAGCGAGCCAAATATTCCGGTCTGGGATACTGATTTTTGGTATCAAATCCCGTCAAATCCCATTGATACGTCAGTTTAGCTACGTAACGCTTCCAATATTCCAAAAATATGGCGGTCCATATCGACATAAACGCAGCAAAACACACAGTTGTGTCATTATCAAAAAGATGAGTCAATTTGGCTTGAATACAATCCTTGTGTATCTTCCAGTAATCACAGGATGCATCGCATAATGGGCACATGTCGATATCTAGCCCTGGATTACAAATATCGTTACTGTATTGATCGTTTGAAATTGTTACCGCTCCATAAATAAAACAGAAGATCCCAACTATGGACGCCGGAATAAGCATTCTTGTGTAGAATCCCAACCATGCAAAATACAAAGCGATTTGGATGCCAAAATATTCCTTTATTGTATGCAGCGGTTGGACCTTAAAACATTTTTTGAAGGAAGCCCATTCTGTAGATAAGAGATGTCTTTGAGATCCCTCTGTGTCTACATCACCATCATGTAAAGGATACGCAGCTTTATAAACGTGGGTTTTTAGTAATCGATCGATACCAAACTGAAAATCGCTTTTTCCTTCGGTTTCAATATTTTCAAGCTCTGCAGCATACCGATTTCTTTGTAAGATGAAAAATATGATGCTGGCTCGTATAGACGAGGTGAAAAATCCTGTGTCACTTTCGTCCACATTAAACAAATATTCTTTGTCCCTGCTGTAAATTGTTGTAAATCGTTTTTGTTGCGGTGGAAAAAGGCCTGGGGAAATACGCGTGAAGTTCAAGTTATTAAACATGGTTGATATTGATTTTATCGTGCGAGATATTGGACTAATCGGACGCTCAATTTCTATAGGAATCTCTTTCAATGGCATTCGATATTTAAGAATCTCGGTATATCTTCTAAGAACCTCAATTGTTGCCCGGATTTTGACAAATGTCAAATTCGTTCCTTCTATTTTCTCTTCTGTCAAGACAAGACCTTCGTGTCTTAGATTGTTTTCAAAAATTTGTCGTTTTTCTTCAGCTTCCTGCGTAATTGCTTTTTCATCTCCTCCATCCCAAATAAGGACATAGTCGACGTTCTCCATGAATATCTTTGAATATGGGTCTTTTGCTTCTTCGCCCATCTATACTCTTTAATTTGCGACTTTCAGGAGGACTATGCTGAATGCAGTCAATACCTTCTCCATATATCACGCAATGTGTATTTGTTAAGATTCCACCCAGAGCATATAATAGCAGAGTCCCCAGTTCTTCACTGAATACTTTTATATTTTCACGCAAGGTTAGACTCAAAATGTCAATGCAATCCGAAAAACTCCGAAAAACTCTGTGTTAGAAGGAATATTAGAATACGTGGGACAGTTGGAACCCAATTATACACTCAGCTTTAAAACTCAGGAAACTCAGGAGTACTTTTTCGATTGGGTCCTAAAGAGAACAATCCGAAATACCAAGCTATGAACAAGTTTCAAGGTGCCTATTCCAGAAACGACGAATTGATACAGCCGATTATTCATATAACCCAAAGTTTGTCCTAGTCTAGCGATTACTAAGCAACACACTACTCCGTTGTAAGTAAATACACTCCGAAGTTCCGAACATTCCGAAGGCTTGTCCATTGTAAATATTTATTTATTAAATAAATAAACGGTTCGTGGTTTCTGCCAACAAGACAAAACAACAAAGAAGCCATGGACGCATCTTGACATAACCTATATGTAATGGTTACTCAACAATTCAACGTTTCACTAACCCGGTTATAGTTAGTTTCATCATTCTACAAAACATACTCGTGTAATTTAATTTATTAAGTTTATTTTGTCCACAGTAACATGTCATATGTACATGACAGAGAAATTGAACCTGTCATGTATTTCATGTAATGCAACGTAATGTATTTGTGAGACCGAGATACCTTAACTTAACATGGCAAACTTCTATGGTAGTCATTTCCACAGCTGTCAGATCTCTTTGTATGAATGAATGACCCATGAGAACGTAAAGTAATTGATGGTATTATTTGATATGCAGAGTAGCGGTTTCAGTAGTGAGTCTTTGTGGTTTTCATTTGCTTGGTGTAAGAAAGTTGGTCCACACGATTTTTGGTGTATTTATTATTACGGTTTCTGCAATCTGTTCGGTTACACTGCAGCTTCTTATTTTTCAATAGAAGCTTCCATGTTATATCTCTGTAGGTAGTTCAATTTATTCTTATTGTCTAGTCATTGACAAGGGAGTGTTGTGTTAAAATTTCCACTCAAATAATGCAAATGTAAAATAGTAACAATTCCATTATTGGACACACGTACGAATTTCAAGAAACCTTATTCACATAGAATTATAGAGAAAGATTATTATTATGATTATAATGGTACATTTGAGCACTACAACGTTATGAATATCCTTTGTAGTTGAACAAAAGGATGAAGTGACGAACTACATTCAAACTTTACAATTTCTATAGCCATTGAGTTGAAGACAGTGATTGTGTGGAAGAAGCTATAAAGGAGCGCAAAAGTACAGAGAGAAAAATCCTTACTGAGTCTCTCACAACTATTATCTTCTCTCTGTAGTGTTATTATTATGATAATCTAAATAAGAAACGTTATTACATTATCCTACTACAATGTAATGATGTACACAGTACAGAGGGAAAGTTTTTGGTTAACCTGCTTATTATTTTATTTTATATGCTTCATCTGCAAATATAAGTAACTGTATAGAGATAATAGTATAGAAGTAATACAGTGATGCATGTAATATTGTGGTATAACTCATGATACGATATGAATGCAAATATTATACGTAGGTATAGTAGGTAAGCTACAAAATTTGAAGATTATTATTACACTTCATTACTACATTATCATCTTACATTAAAGATTTCTGATTTATATAAGGTGAACATATGCCAACCAATTATTTCCTATTAGATGTAGTCATCCCATGTAAAACTGTTTGAGGAAAAATAAACGATTAAATCTTTTCACTTTAAAAGAGAGTTATCTTGCAAATTTTCTTGTGGAAAAATCCCACTCGTTCGTATACAATGGTTAGGGGGTTGAAGTGACGTGACCTTTTAATTACATGGAATTATCGGCATGTAAAGCATGAAGCTTAGGCAATTAACAAGAAACTATTTGTTCTTTCTATCGTGGAATATCCACCCTACTTATCTTAATAAACTCAATTGGCCCAGCCTTTATCTTCCCTTACGAATTGTGATAAAGTGTGTTAGTGTTAGAACACATTAGTATACAAACAGCAGCAGACTTTTTTACGATTTCTTGTAATAGTTGTAATGTGTGCGCTTAACAAGTAAACATTTACCACAGGAAATTTTACAAGTACAAAAGCGCACAGACGATGATACGACTTAATATAATCCTCCTATAGGTAGTCGACATCGTCAAAGTCAACTCGAAAAGAAAATTAAGTTCATTTATCATCAAAAAGCACAGACTTTTCACTTTAGTTTACGTCTACGACCACTTGCAAAGGCGTTTCGTGTAAAAAGTCAATAATTGCTCACTAATGATGCCGACGCACTGGTATTTAAAATGTGGTTTGATGACAGAAGAGTTATGAGCTTTGTAGTATGGGAGTGAGCTATACACTTAAAGAAACGTATAGAAAGCTGTGGGCTCGTGAATGCATAATTAAAGAGTAATTAACACTCGCAGTAGCTAACTTAGACTTAGAGCAACCACAGAATGAGTTGCTGAAACTTGTAAACAATTTTCTGCAAATATATGTATTATGGTCCTACATTAACAAAGGGGATGGTTGCATAGATCGAATTCGAGACTTACCTGACCTCATTGGGTGAGGTTTAAATATTTCATAAATATTTGATGCGATGTGACATTGAAAAAAGGTTTATACTTGTGCTTGTACTTGTAAAGTGTAAAATTAAGGATGGGATGCAGATAAGGATCAAAAGTGCATAAACTTCTACAGGCAATTATCATTGCAATTATCATTAAAATGTTTTCTTCTGCAAGGTTCGATGGGTGTTCGTGATGATTTTGTGATTGACGCTTCAAACTTTTACATAATTAGTGCTAGCTCGTTTCCTTGTTCACCTATATACTCTGATATGTACCTAAATTGTTTTATTTTAACCTTTTAATGAAATGACTTTGTTCTCTTTTTCTTAGGAACTGTGTCCGAATCCAATTTTTGTGACAAGTGGAAATTCTTATCACTTTGATGTTGTTCCAGGCAAATTGGGTGAGCTAAACTTTTAATCGTAATTTATAGAGTATAAAAATCCAAGTGGACAAAAATGGAAATAAATTACTGTAGCATCAACTGTTAACATGATTGTCCATTTAACAATTGCAATTAAAAAAGGGTTCGAATCTGGGCGTGTTAAAGAGATTGTATATAATTACACATTATAGTACCTTACCTTGGTACTATATAAATAGTACACTAAAAAAAAAGTGAGTAAAATTGAGAATTAAGTGTTCAGACTTCATGTAATTATCATTATAATTTAAGCGAGAGTAAAAGGATCTCATAAAGCATCATAAATTGCATTTAAAGTGTTTCTTTCTATGAATGTACCACATGTGAATTTAATAGGACGCTTCTCTCTTATCAAAATTATTTTTTATAAGCTTCAGCATAATACTACACGAGTAGTTGTGTTGATTACAGATTATTACACATTAATTGGTTGATAGTTTTGCATGCTCGCTCAGTCTTAACAAACTATTGATAAAGCCACACGTTTTACTTTCCGGAGAGTTACGTGCATGTGCAAATGCATTCTTCGAGTATAGACTGCTGTTTTACCTAATAATAATAAGAAACTACTAAACTGCTACTTGCTTCGGATTTCTACCTTAATGACATCATGTCGTATGTAATAATGTGTAATTAGTTACGTTCTCAGGTAGCTCTGCTTGGCTTTTAATTACAAACTAGTAAATCACCAACCTCACCTGCTCCTTGCACTGTTATTATTAATTTAGCTTCACTTCACTCGCCCTAATACCTTTACAAGTTGTACAACTGGTGAATATTAATCTTTAGTAGTAATTAGTGCAATGTGTGTAATTTGTTGCTTCCTGGAAGCAAGTCCTTGTCGGCTTGTCTGCTTGTCTCTCTGTCAATCACCCTTTCTACTTATAACTTACAATGCGAGCTCCTATATAAATACTCTCAGAGAAATGCAATCTCCCTTTGTATACAAGTTGCTTTATCAACCTAATAAATTACGAACAGTATACCACCATACCCATGTGAGTTCACAGTTGATTCAAAGTTGCCGATTAGTTGCTTGCATGTACTTAGAAAGGCGAGTCGATGATTTGGAATAATGTATGTCAAACTAAATGAATTGCATGAATTGAATAGACGTGGTGTCAGTGTCTCTTATGTCTACCGTCTACCGATTAATATGAGTAGATATTTTTCCCCCTGCATGGTTATATTTATGATCTGGTTTATTAAAAACTCATTCAAAAAACGAGTATGCATTTTTAATGCTTGATCGTTTGCACAGAGCTTA
Organism: Pogonognathellus flavescens; assembly: GCA_019776165.1. Taxonomy (NCBI): domain Eukaryota; kingdom Metazoa; phylum Arthropoda; class Collembola; order Entomobryomorpha; family Tomoceridae; genus Pogonognathellus; species Pogonognathellus flavescens. The sequence continues at coordinate 27,818 of JABASD010001396.1, forward strand.
CGTTTCTTGGATCTGTGTGATTAAATGATTAGAAAAATATTTATTCAAATTATTTTACAGTTCATAATTTAAATTATACAGTAGAATTCAATTGTAAGTGTACCATATTACTATCTGTAATATATAGAAGTTAGTACAACTTATTAAAAGTTAAATTAAGCATGAATTAGTAGTATTATTACATACTTCGAATAGTTGTGAAGGTCAATTCAGGCTTGTTATGATTGCAATTTGTTTCTTTTAGGTTTAATTCAATATTTAAATATTTTATTATAAACTTAAGCCATGTTATGATATACGATGTACGTAAGTGTGTACAGCTTTCGTACTTAATTGTAAAATACCGCATTGTGAGTGCATTATGCTTAGTTGAAATTTGAAATGTGTGTGACTGAATGGAAAAGGTGGGTAAAGTATGTGAGGGACATGAATATTGTTGATAAGTGACCGGTCTACACTCAATTTTGTTAATGGTAATGGTAGACACACATAATTGTCTATATTCAATTCCTATATATGCAAGCACCTCCTATATAGTTATTAAGTATACACCTGAAGTATAATATTCATTAAATATTGTAGAGATACCAATAAGTTTGCAATACCTTCTTACCTTACTTACGTTTGGGTTACATACAAGTACAAGCAAGAGACTCCTTCTCATCTGTGTGAGATGATTCCCTTGACTCTTCGAAGCTTTGCATGTAATGTATGCAAATATGTACATGCATAACGGGATTAGGATTAGCCTGATTTGATCCTTTGTCTGTGTATTATTATAACATACAATCAAGGTTTACTATACGGAATACTATATTATAGTTGCACGTTTAGTTTATACTCACTCAATGCACTACCAATATTTACACTCTTGCAAGGTTGTGTGTATTTATTGTGGGTTTATCTATCTAATGACTGTGTAGCCAATACTCGTACACAAACGTAACACAATTTCTGCGAATCACTAATTATTGAATATTAAAATTGGGATTGAGGATGTTGTATGGTTGTCTGGTTCATATACATGTACTTCTTTCAGCTTGATTCTAAGTTGATTTGCATTAATTTATAAACAATAAAATTAATTTTGAACTTGAACTGCATTCTTGCATTGTATTAGGATTGTGTAACATTATGGTGTTTAGCTTAGATAGTACTTCGTTTTACACAGGCATGTCTAATGTAGCTCACTTTATTTTGACTAAGAAATTTATGTATTTCTAAGTAAGTAGCGTTGCAAGATTCTCTAAGTTATCAACGTGAATTTCAGCATTTGGTGAGACACAATAGACAATACCACACAAAATGGTTACGAAACAATTTTTTTGTGGATTTCATTTTTTCCAATTTATTTACATGATTTTACAGGTTTGCGTCATTCATATAGAAATAACAAATTCTCAGAAATATAATATACTTAGGATGCAGGTAATCGGGAGTGGTAGGTAATATTGACTAAAAAATAAAATTAGAGTACTTATATTATACCTGAGCGAATGAGAATGTCAATAAAAGTACATCTACTACTACAGACACATGTTGTGTGAAAACGTTTGTTTTGATTGTCTCACTTCCCTTTGCTTGTTACGGTTTTTTTCAGTCGGTTTATTGCAGCATAAATATCTCAGTTTCTTGCAAGACGAGAAAAAATTCACCGTTGAAATGATCATGGCAATGTGCAATGTTCATTTCTGCATTTATGATTTTGAGAGTTTCCTAACCGCTTAGCCTACAGACTGAGAAGATTTATCTGTCTCATATTTGCATGTAATGTGTGCAAAGGTCATACCATAACATTATGCTTGATAAAAGATTGCATTTCAGATAAATATAGTTATTCCATTCCTCTTTGAGATCATATAGTTGTATAGCTGATGCGATGTTGATAGCACATGGCTATGGAACACAAGCCACGTTTTTCTCACAGAAAAAACGATGAAACGCTGAGAAAAATTCTGTCTGTGTCTTCAGGATAGAAAGGAAATAATATGGTGCTGTATACTCCTCGTGTGTCAACCCGGTTCCCTCGTGCCCGTATTTTACAGTTGTTTTTGACATCTTGCTATTATACCAAAGTTATACTTAAGTGTAACTTAACCATAATGTTCTACTATTTCCTTTATAGAACAGATTATGTTTTACTGTGCATAGTACCTATATAATTATGGCACAACAGTACAGTACTGTGCATTGCACACAACCGATAATTTTCTACTTTTATGATAATTATGTCTAAATTCCTTCAGAGCATCCTTTGTTTTCCTCACATTCATTCATTTTTAATGACAATATACAGAATACACTATTCTTCTTGTTTAAACTAGACATAATATAGCCATACTGGTTATAATAATACCTGTAGGTAAACTTGTTACAAAATTAAACAGAAGACAACCGCAATGAATAATGAAGTGATTAAACTAAAATGAAGGAAATAGAGAGAAAGAATTATAAAACACAATCTTGAAAATTCTGTTGAAGTGCATTTCACATTTTAATTAACGGTACAAGTGCACTTCGTATTGTTAGTCTTGAACTTTGTGCTTAAAGCCTGCTGAGGATTACAAATTTAATGATTTAAGACTGACACAACGTCAATTCAAAGTGAGAAAATGAGCAATGAGGAAAACAATCCCCTTGCGAAAACGAGTAAAATCCTCAGAGAGAGAGACTCATCATGGGGAGTCTATATCATTTAACTATTCTGTTGCACACTCAGCCAATATTTTACACTATAGGCAGAGACGTAGACAGCATATTTCAAATTATGAACTTAAAAGGATGTTTGGAGATTTCGCCAGTCTCAGCGGGAGTCACTTAACTCGCTTTAGTTCTTTCCATTATTTAGATGTCCGCATTTGTACTGCACATTAGCCCTAAGTATCATTTATTTGCTACCTACATTCATTCGTTTTGTACTTGTTTGGTTTAATAGTTACAACTTGAATTCAATTTGCATGAAATTCTTCACTGTTTTATACCGTCGAAATTATAAAACGCAATGCTAAGACCACAGTAATCATTTATTTACTGCAGTTTAACAACAGGCGCTTTTTACTATTAACCTTAACATCCAGATTGAGAACGAATACCACCTACTTATGACTTGTACGCTTCTTTTCTTATGTAAGTAGGTATGTATGTGCGTACAGCCTACAGGTTAGCTATATCCAGAGCAAGTAAGTGTAAACGAGCTTGTTCTATTGAAAAGAATGTTCAACCGCTCTTGCAGCAGTGTATAATAATATAAAATTGAGTGGACAATTTACAATTTCCTATAGTGAAGTACTTACTCGTGTAATTATTGTCTGTAAGGTTGAAGCTATGAGAGAGATTAGTTAAACTCTGTTGAGTTGTGTTGTGTTGCGATTATTGTAGTGTGAGTGAGTAAGCAGAACATAACACGATCACAATTACACGATGCACTAGACTACTACCACCTTCTTCTGTCTCTCAATACAAATCTTTAGCTGGTAAATAAATAAATAGTGTGGTAAGTCTATAAATCTGGATGTTGTTTTCTTTGGAGTTCTTTGGCTTTTAAAAATCATTGCATTGCATTGCATTGTTGTGTAGGACTGTAGTAGCAGCAACATTACAAGAGGAGAAGAAATGTATAGATAAAATATGTGTGCTTAGAAATTGGCAAATTAAATTCATTGAAAATGAGGTTGGTTACGTAGTAGTAGTTTGCTTTCTGACTGTGTAATCCACATTGCTGATTTAGGTAATTGAAACAACTTACTGCTCTCAGACTGGGTCACTCTACTCTTAAGACAGCTTCTGTGTGTGGATGGTCGCAATAGTTCTTCTACCAGCAGATCGTAGTCGTAAGGTGTGTTTTTCGTATAAACAGACAGGTATGGTGTGGTCTATAAAGTATAGCCGCCTATAAATGTGCATCTTGCATGTAGAACACCTGTACGTATTTATTGCTATATAAGTACCTGTATTTTTGCACTATTAAATTCGTGTTTCGTAGATTTGTGATATACTTTTCTCGTTCAAATATCCTTTTGCAAATCTTTGTATTGATATGATAGTAGTGTGTTGTTTGATTGTATGCTATTATATTGCGTTACGATTTGTTACGCAGATACTTACAACTTGCCTATGGTCAGTCATTTTGATTCATCATTGTGTGTTCAATATATAGAACCGTGCTTTACTAAACTAACACTCCCAAATTCAATGTATGTTCATCATCCTGCAAAAAATTGTATGTATATACCTACAGCTAAAAAATCTGTATGTTAGAGGACTAATAAATATAAAACTCTGTTTCAAACAGAGAGTTGCGAGAAGATAGATCGATTAAGTAGAAAGATACATTGCTTTTCGAAACTCTTTGGTTTCAAAAGGAAAACAGATAATTCTATATTTTTATTATATGTATAGATAAAGTGGCCATAATTTTTGCTCTTTGAGATTGCATTGATTGAACTTAAGAAGGGTAACTACATGTACTACTACTACGTGCCTACAAATATTAGAAGGGGAGGAAAAGATTAAATTTATTATTATGCATGTTTATTATGTACTAACTAAATAATAAAGATGTAAAATGAACAGTAAACATAATAACAGTGTTTTGTTCGATTTTCGTTTGTTATTTTCATTTTCTATATACGTTTCCGTTACTTGTGTTCCTTGTTGACTTGACAAGTATCAGAGAAGGAGGAAATTGAGACGAGAACTATAGAATTACACACGAGGCTTGTGTAGGAGTGGGAAGGAGCACTGTACTTTGCTTTGGTCTGCCACACTCCTCTTCGTGAGACAATTCCTCGTTTGTGTTGTTTGCTTTGTAAATGACACACGTTTCTCACGGGTTCAGTGTAAGTCTCAACCTTCTGTTGTTTTGTTTAATAACTGCGTGTTTACTAAAGTTATTATATATGATGATATGGATTAATCTAGATGCATTGTTCTCTGGCGTAACATTTAACTCGTAAATTCATAGCAGATGCTCTGCTATTTGTTTTTTCATTTGCGAAAGTTGTAGCTGGCTACTGTGTTTATGTTTCTGTAAGTAATGTTGAGTGTATTACGCTAATTAGAATTAATTTTACCACTATTATTTCTACTGTGTATAGTATGACAAATTGTGTTTTATATGTACCTATCCTTTACGGGAGTAGTACACAGTGTTTTAATGATTTATTAAGTCCTAGTATGAGTTTTTCATTTTATTATTTCTACCTTGCGTAAAATATGCTGCTTGACTTGGCTTGACAGGTGATGGGATGTTTGTTACATTTGTCGACAGTTAACGGTACACCCAGTTACACTTTATACACACCAGAAGAACAGAAGTGTATGGTGTGTATTACTTTTACTCTCCTAATAAGTGAAAACATTGTGTGTTTTTGACTTGACAAGTTGGTTTTCGCATTTGTTGTGAAAAACTTGTTTTTGTACGTATTTAGTGCTGACTTGCATTGAAACAATAATGACTTGCATTGTATACGTTGTGTGATATTCGAATATTATTTGTTTATGTGTCTGCAACGGTGATGGGATGTCCTCTTTACTTACATAGCCATAGAAAATTATTGTAGACGACAGCAGCGATGAAACACGGTGACAGAACGGGCATAAATACTACAGTACACTTTATGAATGACCTTATGAGGAAAGTGAGACACACATTATCTAGTCTTTAATGAAGGGTCATAAGAAAATAATGTAATTTATACAGTAATTATCTAAGAAGTATCCTCATAAAAAACATTTTGAATAATGATGTCATATAGGTACCTAAAAGTAAAACCCAAGCACAAAAAGGCGAATCTCCAATGGAATTGTACATGGGAACCCTAACTAAAATATGTTAGGAAACATTAAGTGTCCACATTTAACTATTAAACAATATAATATTAAAAATCATTTACAATACAATAGTGGAGACTCTTCCATTTGCTTAGAATGTACTAAAAACGTGGTAAAATGGTATGGCATGTATGTATTGAGGACAAACCAAAAACTTCTATTGATTTACTAATATGCTGAACATGCACAGGAGATACAAATTAAGTTTACTACAAAATCAGCTTTGCATGACAAACTTTCTGCAGACTGGGAAGGAAGGGAAAATGCAATCAGAAACGCAATCATATCACAAGAAACGTCATCCTTTTAGTTAGACATAGCTGAGCCGCATTCTTAACGTACATAACATACTTAGTGTGAATGCATTCTGTGTTAAGTACGTTTTTGCAGTGACGTCCACTTGGCAAGTTTTTTCCCTTCATTACTGTCCAATTCAGCAAAACCTAAGTCAAAGTCAAATCATCTGTGTAGTTTTTGTGCTCTTTGCTCTTTTTTTACTGTACCCCGTCCCATCATGCAGTTTTAAGTTAAATGTAAGACAAAACACTCACAATCCCAACTAACATGGATGAACTATGAACATTTGTTTACCTCAACTTATTATACCTACAGCCAACGTCCATTCTGTTGTGCTAGACTCTCAGAGAGTCCATTGTTCTTTTCTTCACCACTCTCCGTTTCGTATATAGTGGTGCTATTGAGATTCTTCCGGAAGTTTGGATTTGCATGCAGTAAATATGTGTTCCTGCATTTGCCTGCGATACTTATATTATTCATAACCATACACTACCTATAGCCTTTACCTAGTTACTTTATGTTGTACTCATAAGTATTAAACTTACTTTCGTTTAGTTCGCCTGTCATATAACACATCATGTTGAATGACTTTAGATAAAAGTAAAATTTTGTGTGTAATCATCTGAGAGGAACATTGGAGCCACACTCCCGGAGTATTGTAAAATCTCAGATGTAAAATTTTTAGCATTATTATAAGGCAAATTGTCTGTGTACTCTGTCTGTAGAATGGTTTATAATGGATGTAAGCACTTGTAATAATAACAGGGGAATGACAAAGCATTTCTTTACACTTTTAACTATGTCGGTACAATATTCATACGTCATGTCACTCTGTCTTGTTTCTAACTGTCATATAAATATCACAATGCTGAAAAGGAAATGGTGAAAGTTCATTTGGTTCAGAGATGGATTGGTTTCACAGGCACTTAGAGCTCTTAATCACATACAGAGATATGTGTGGATGTGGATTTTGCCAACAGTTACTAATCAGTTTCCATTTCATTTTTGGTTTAGGTGTTCAGCAGATGTGTGTAGTGTGTTCTAAACTAATGTCGTATCTCTATCAATCATACTTTGCCCAATATCCATTTCTTAATGTAAATGTATTTATCTTGTGTCATGTCAAGTATGTTGTATGATTCAAATTCATCCTTCATAATGATACTGCTACTACTTACAAAGTTACAAGCCTAAATAGATATCCTGCTGTATGAGATTGTATTGTGATTGTGATATGGACTATCCATCATGTTATGTTGACGTATTAAATACGAATGGAATTCCTTTGTTGATGAGCGATTACAGAGAAAGTTAATAACGGATTGTTAATTAAAATTGTTCAAATGTTTTTTACAGGTGACCGTTGGCTAGTATCTTGCTTAAGTTGCTTGTGGCTGTCTCGAGAGTTATTCTTCAGAGTTGTCCCTGCAGATCAAGCATTTACAGATAAAAACATTGTCAAAAATTCCGACGACTATGCGGGAATCTTCAGGTTTCGACTCTGGTGGTGCGGCGAGTGGAGAGAAGTTTTGGTCGACGATCGTCTGCCAACTGTCAATGGAAGATTAGTCTTTCTTCATTCACAACAATCAGATTACTACTGGGCGTCTCTATTGGAAAAAGCTTATGCCAAGTAAGAAATTTTACATGTCATGATTTCCTAGAAACAAAACTAAACAGATTATTAACAGTTAAGACTACCTTGTGCCGTCGTTATTATTCTGTGGCAAAGATTATCATGCTTCTATTCAAGCTATACTTCTTCACATTTATTGTGAGACACGATCATCGACTCCAAGGATAGAACACGTGTAAATTCTATAGACATATACTACAACAGAATGAACATAGATTCATCAGAGTCACTAAAACTGAGATTAGAGAAGCTCCTATTGTCTAGGTACACAAATGAAGAAAGAACGAAGCCCTCTTATTCATTCAGAGTTGCTAATGTGCACGTGTATGAATGTGGAAGACGAAGGCACCTGACTGAGATAAACTGCTACATGACCATGTCATTCCTGTATTGACACTTTCGCCTTATCTAAATATAAAGTGCGCACCTACTTTACTTTATTATTTGACTTCCTTCGTCTATACATGCGTAAAAATGCATGGACTTGACTAGACGTCTGTGACTGCTACTGGGGTCGCTTTCTCTGTAAACACATTGTACCGTGATTACTTCTCATTGTTATTAAAGATCTCTTATCTTATCACATTACAACAAAAATCCTGCATTTCCATTTGTCATATTTGTCAGCCTCTCTAGATGTGTAATACAAATATCTTAGAATCAATACCTGCAGAAATAGATTAAGAGATGGAAGAAACTGATTAGTACAGATAGTAAGTAGTACAATAAGAAGAGTCGCCATATGTGGTGTTTCTGTGTTAGGAAGAAATATATGGAAGAGTTGTATCTGTAAATGGTATTTTAACTTACTATCTGTAGATCGTATTGTAAAACCAAAGATAAACCTTTGTAAAACTAAATGTACATATATAAAATACATGAAGAAGAGATTATATTTAAGTTTAATCAGTTCGGTCAGGTAGTGAATATTCATGTTTCGTCGAAGTTCAGATTTTGTGATGTGATGTTTAGACAGTGGTGACTTGATCATGAAGTCTATTTATTTACTTAATATTAGTTATCTGTTAGATATGCACTGCTTTTTTAAAGTAATTCCGTTTGTTACGTCATAATTAATGTAATTAAGTTAATTAAATATTTTCTTATCAAATTGACCACCACAAATGATGTTGATGTTGTCCCCCACGAAGTAAACGTTATTTGTATTGCTGAGTAATTTATCTGTTCATTATTGTCCTTTCGTCATTAAATAAATCATGACAATTGTGAATCGCTTAATGTAGAACAACCTCGATTTTCAGTGCAGAGGGTAATCTTAGATGAGTAAGCAAGGAAATTTCATTTTGCAACTCTAAGCATACATTATTAAGAAATGATAATTTGATTTGTATCTTTCTTAAGGACAGATTTTTATCTTAAGGATAGTCAGTCAGATAACTCTGCTGTGGTTTGGTGTGTTGAAAATATGTGTGAGTTGTAAAAATAGTGTTGCATTGAGATGCTGCAATAAATAGGGCAGAGCCCAAATTAACGCTGTCAATGTCTTTTGTTTACCTTGGCTCTTCCCATCATCACATATTAAATAAATTGCTTATCTATCAACAATAGCTTATATCGCAATATGCCATTGTGAAGAAATGTAGGTTTAAACGATTTGCATGCATCATTGTTGTTTCTACATACCTACTTTAAATGCGTAGCTGTGTCCTGTGTGTACAAAGATGAATCTAGGAGACGAGAATATCTTTTTATACTTAGTTTAAATCCCACACTGCTCTTTCTTGCCAATAAATAATCACAGTCAGAAAAGTGGCCCAATTTACAAGTTTAAAGTTTGCAATGATTACAATGATTACTAAATCATCATCATCATTATCAGCACTCATTAAATGTTTATATTCAGTTCAAATGCAAATTCAAGACGTATTCTCTCATTAGTTTTGTAGATTTCTATGAAAGGGAGAAAGTATAATATAAGGCGAACACATTTTAGCAGTTTGGTTATTCAATTTCAATTGGAATGTTATCTTATTATTATTAATCTTATAAAAGTTGCTAACCTTAATTACGAAGTGATTGAAAAACGAACTACAGTAATTTCAGTCTAATGGACGCAAACATCATCGAGCTACGTACACAATACCTATAGGTAGCTAAATCACTTAACGTGTACGAATATTATTATAGCTGTTGTGTGTAATTCAATTTCTTTAGTTATAGGATTATCAAATTAATTGGCAGTGCAGAGATGTTTTTTAGGCAAAATTAATTAATTAATAAATACCTACATGTTTTGCTTTTCAATTATTAACTGAACTAACTGCATATTCTTGAGTCTATATACGTATAGAGTTGTTGTTAAAGTTTGTCCTATATATCTGTAGGCCTAGCACAACAAGTTGTGATAGACTTACTCAAAAAGACACTTGCAATTTACAATCATAATGATACATTGCATAATTTTAATTGTATACATCATTTGAGGTTTATTTGGCAAAATTTCTTGTGACACTAATAGGTGTTTGTGTCATTACAAGTATAAATAGCTGTGCCAGTAGTATACAGAATAACAGAATACATTTATAAACGGGGTGTTTAGATAAGCTATCTGTCACCTCTTTCAGTACAATTATAATGTATTATAATAGTAAAAGTGTCTATTAAAACGTTACATAAGTTGTAAGTTATTTAGGCCATGAGCATGTCTATCTACTCATAAGCACGCCAAGTTTTTTAAGTCTGAGATAGTAATTTAGACTAATGTCGACTCATTTCCTTTAACGAACTACTACCCATACCTCCAACCTAAAAACATATCTATGTAGGTAGGTATATAATATACGTAGGTATATGTTTAAGTATATAGGAACCTGTACATATAATAATATTAGTAGTTACCCATACGTATATGCCTGGCTATTACGGTAATGTATACACTTTCAACACATTGTCACTCTTTTTGTCAGATTGAGAGTGAGAAAATAATTTGTATTTCACGTGCCAAATGTTTTGTGAACTCGGCATTTATGAATACTTTGTTGTGTTGTGTATACTGAGCAACAATGTGTTACATCATTTTCATCATCTGTCACTAAAAATGTGCAACTATTATGCAAATGAATTTACGGATATTACGTTCGGTAAATGAAAACACTTTCGTGGACACCTAAATGGTTTTTTGCCATTTTACTCGGTTAAGAAGGCATGCTGTGAATACCAACTGTTTTATTTTGGTTAGAAGGTAACTCACATAAACTTTATGTTATGGTGCTACATTTAAAGCTGTAAAAGTTATTTGTATGTATACATCTGTATATACCAGGCACGTTTTTCTAATTATAAGAATTTCATTCTCGGATTGTCCAAGCCATGAGCCTTAGGTGTGTAAAATTCCATTATAGAACTGTATATTTGAACTAGACTGTCGCTTTATTGTAATTGATAGTGTATTTTGCTACACAGGTACAGAAACATATACAGTACAGTGTAATACCGATTACCTGAATGAAGCTAAGAAAAACTCTAAACGATTAGATTCTAAATGATAATAAAACCATTAGACAGGCATTAGGTAGAGAGATATCGTTTGAGTTTGGCATAGACCATGTACTTAATGGATTCGATTTCGAGATAAGGCCAGGTTTAATGCAGAAATGCAGTAGAAAAACTTAACGAAAGTAAAAGTAATATTTATATAGCAAGTTACCTTACCTATACTAACTATACACTTATATAATATTAGTACTGGTATTATATCAACAGTACTTATTTGATGAAAGTGCTTATATAATGGGAACATGGAAAGGAGTAAGTTTATGTGTGTGTAATATAAGTATAGACATTTATTGTTGGTTGTACATTTAGTTGAAGTACCTGAGCAGTTAACCCGTTGGTAAAGTACGTGTACCTCGGAGGCATTAATTTAATGGCAGACAGCGGCAGTAACGATTACGAATAATGCATTCTGTATGGTTTTTGTTATTATTTTTTACTTAGCCAGGACTACGACACGCACTGTAAGACCAGGTTGGTACATTACAAAATAAAATATATTTGATGAGCCATGTAATATATTTACAGACACGTAAACAACGAAAGTTTAAAGGCATGGATGGTTAAGGATGTTTTAATGCATTTAGACTCAAGACACACTTAAAGTGGAAAGATCGTTAGGTGCATTAAAGTGCATTATTAGATTTAACGTTATTATATCACTGTTATCACAAGGTGTGCTCAACTCAGCACGAAAATAGACAAAAAATGAAAATAAATCGTTAAAAGGACTGAAAAATCGTGGTTGCAGATAAACTTGATAATAGTGTCAATGGTTATATTATCTGTTTACTTTTGGCCGAGGATTATTATTAGCATTTTTTCTTTTAGTGTAATAGAAAATGCAATAGTAATAACAATAACAGAAGTAGTATAGGTATTTGGTTTTGTGAGCCAAGTGAGTCGAGTGAGAAAATGGCGAAATAAGACTGTAAGACTTTATTTCTCATGCTTCATGCCCATCTGGGTTTATTATCATGCCATTATGATAATTAACACTGGCCTAGTCTGTGTCTTTGTAATAATTTATATGGGGAAGCACACAGAATTTCATTCAAGCTAAACATCAGTCCAGTACTAAATTGTCCATCTTGACTTTTACTTGCTGATTACCTATTAATACGTACCTAATAAGTTTTTTGATTATTTTAATCAAAAATCTGAAATACTTAACTAGCATTTTCTCGCATAACATATTTTATATTCAAGATGACTTATAGTAATATACCTACCTACACAGTTCTGCATAAAATTGTAACATTATAAGTTAGATCAGCAGATCAGCATACAGCAGCTATACAATTAAAAATGATGTGTAAGAAAATGTACATATTTCGAAATCAGTAGAAGGAGTTTGGAAGCGACTCATCTAATGCAATATACTTATTAACAAAATTCCTTAAAATCGTAATTTTTATTATCGATTAGCAATTAGCTCAAATACAAAATAAATTAACCTGTCGAATATCCTTATACTTTTAGCTACGTTATATACAAATTAATGTTTAAAACTTCACAGATATTATTAATCATTTCATTTCATTGCCTGTCTATATCAGGACTAATTTTGGTATCTTGTCTGTATGTCAGTGCTAATAAATTATTGCATGCCGATTTTATTTACAATACCTTACACATACAACACCGTATGGTGAGACTTCTGATGGTGACAAGTCTCACTTGATTGTTAGTCGCCTGATCAGGAATGGAGACTACTACATAATAATATAATGCACATTATCCATGATTTAACATAAGGCAAATCTATGGTACTTATCTATGCATTGATTGGTTAACTGCATGCATTGTTGTGCCTGTAATTGCCTTAATACATTAAAACAGACTTCTTTTGTAATCTGTCTGTAAATCTAGCAAGTACTAACAAGCATCGACTAATTTGTAAGGAAACGCTGTGTTACATTTGTCACTATCATTGATACCCTGATAATAGATAGCTCTTTGGTATTCTACTTTGTCAGGCAAAAGAAACGATGTAGCAATCCTGGTTGTTAACAATAAGAGGAAACACAATTCATGACATGACTTGCTGAATCGTACAAGTGATCTTTGCTCTCGTCTTTTCTT